>VUJU01002806.1:2147-32730 GCA_009835225.1 Aphis craccivora
ATGTTATCTTGTATAATGCCAACGATTTTTGTTTGTCCCATGAAATAGATAATTAAATGATAAGAATTATCATAATTCATATTTCATAACAACACACCGAATTCAGATGACCGTTAATTTAGATAGTATTTAGAAGTATTTATTATTTAAGTTATAAAATATATGTTATAACAAAATTTTAAATTAACAGTTTGCAAGGTTGTTGTTATATATCAACATGGCTGATGTGAATGTAGAGCATGCATTTCCATATGAAAAAACTTTATTGAATACTATTATAAAAAATGCTAAAGAGACCAAGGTAAAAAAAAAAAAAGTTTACAATTTAAATTTAACCTATATTGTATTAAATATTTAAGAAGGTACATAATATAAAAAACGTATACATTAATATAAACTGAATAGTTATGTCCATATGATATAACTGAATTAAACTCAACATTAATATTAAGTATCTAACTTAAAATTTCTTAATTTTAGCATCCAGAAATAAGTGACTTCAATGTTATTAAACCAATCAGTCGAGGAGCTTATGGGTGAGTTTATACTTTATTATGTAGGCTGTAGATTTTATTAAAATATTCTAATTTAATCTAAGCTAGTTAACTAATTTTTCTATATTTTAATTAACCTACCTAACTAATTCTTTTTTGAACTTAGAAAAGTTTATTTGGGTCATAAGAAGAATAATTTGGATCAAATGTATGCTATAAAAGTTATGAAAAAAACTGATATGATAAATAAAAATATGATAACACAAGGTGATCTTTTCATACTTTTTACTATTTATAAGTAATTATAGTTTCATTGTGTTTTATTATTATTTATTGCAGTTGTTAATGAAAGAAATGCTTTGGCATTAGCAAATAGTCCATTTTGTGTAAAACTGTTCTATTCATTACAGACATCAAGCTGTATTTATTTGGTAATTTAAATAACTTTTATTAACTTTTTCTTAAAAAAATATTGTTAAACAGTTCATTACCATTTATTATACTCTTGATAAAAATATAATATCTATAATTAAAAACAATTAACCTGCTTCTATAGTATATTATAGAAGCTTACAGATCTATTTTATTATTTAATTTTGTTTATAATATTGAAGGTTATGGAGTATATGGTTGGTGGTGATGTTAAATCATTGTTAAGTGTCATGGGTTATTTTTCAGAAGATGTGGCAACATTTTATGTTGCTGAAGTTGCATTAGCTTTGCAGTATCTTCACAGGTATTAATAGCTGATAAGTTATAATGATGTATATTTATATTTTATATTAAACATTTATTGTTATTTATACAACAATAAAATATACAATGTGATCTATCAATATGTTCCATAAGTCAATTCTTAAAAAAAATATCTGGTTTAAATTTTGTAAAAATTATTATTAATTAATAATTATTATAATTTAAAAAATGCCTTAACACTATTAAATTTCAACAACTACAACAATCTAATAATTAAGACAACTCTATTAAAACTTTAACTAAATACAGCTATTTATTCAAGTTTAGATTCTTGAAACACTAAATTAATATCTTTTAGTAATAAATGTTTCTTTTTCTTTTTATTAATATTTTAGTCATGGGATTGTACATAGAGACTTAAAACCTGATAATATGTTAATATCTGGTCATGGTCATATTAAATTGACTGATTTTGGTCTTAGTCGAATTACAATTCATCGAGGTAAATAGTAATGATATTGTATATTATAATAGGTAATATAATTAATTTTGGAATATTTATAGATTTGGAAATAACAGATTTTATGAATAATTCTCCAAATGTCCCTACTAGAACCCCTGGTCAGTTATTATCTTTAACATCACATTTTTCATTTGTAAGTAGAAATAACTTTTTTTATACATAGCACCACATAATTAATCTAATTGTTTGCTTTTAGGGTTCAAATGAGAAAACTTTTGCCAGTGGTGTTAGTATGGGACTTAATATGGATTTAGACGAAGATGATTATAACAGTAGTCATGTATCTGGAATAGTACCATTCCAATCAGCTAACAATACATTAGAAGGAACTACATTTTATACTTGTCAAAATTGTAGCGTTTCTACAGACTGTGGATGTAGTATAAATGATAAGGATAAAGTTCACGATACTCCATGTTCTACAAAAAATTTTAGGTACATATAGAAATAATTTTTTTTGAATCATCAAATTTGAGTTTACATTATCTTAAAAAGTTGCAAAATTTCAATTTCTGCTACCTAACTTAATAAATTGATTAATGTGCTGTAACAATGGTACAACCAAGTTTTAATTGGTGGGGTAAGGGGAGGTAAAAATATACTTGATTGAATTATTAATTATTAGTTAAGGGTTAAGGATACATTTGAGATATGATATTCTATCATCTAATGTTTAGCGATAAAAATGTGATTGTTCAATTACTGTCCGTTTACACTTATGGAATATCTGCCTACATTTTCTTAAAATTAGTAAACTACTGAATAACACGTACACATAAACATAGCCAAATGGGAAGGGGAACTGTAAATCCTTTGTTACTGGTCTAGTTGATCCTCGCCAAGAAGGTAATCCTCCCTCCACTTACATGTCTTTTGTTTTTGATATTATCAATGACCAATAGTTTGTAGAAAAATGTACGAATAATAATACATAATGCATAATGCATAAAAATAGATAAATAATATGAATAGAAATCGTAAAAAAATTATACATCATTCATATATGAATAAATACTAGTATATTATACATTTTATAATATCAAAAATATGAGAGACGTAAGTGGCAGTCATCAACTTAACCAGTATCGATCCTTTTCCTCTATTAGCTATGGTACTGAGCGGTATTAAAATCTAAAGCCTGAAAAACAATATTATACTTCAATGACCAACATTGATTATAATTATGATGGATGTATAAGATAAGTTTCATATTAATTCTTAAGCTTTTTGCTTTGGTAATGACTACGGGGTTATTTTTATTTAAAAAAAAATTAGGTATTACACAGTTAATTATAATTAAAGACCAGATTTATATTCCCTTAAAAATCTTGAAAATATGCAAAAATAATCAATCAATATTAATATACGCTTTAATATGCATTTATACAATTTTTTTTTTTTACAACATTCCAAAATAACACTCAACATTAAAAATAATAATTTGCTATATAGGTATATAATATATGTATAAAAAAACAAAATTCCTTTGGTGTATGCTATGGCAAATATTTACTTTCAGAAGAACAAAAAAAGAAAACTTGAAATATTATTTTAATTTTATTATAGATTAAGAAATAATATGTTTTTTTTGTCACATTGATAAAAAAAAAAAAGTGTAAAAAAAGTTCAAAAGCAATTTTTCCAGTACCGTAATATTAAAATTAATAATAAATATTTTTTCTCACAATTTATTAAATATTCTAAAATATGCTAAATGGAATTAATATTCTCTAACCTATGAAATATTCTCAAATGTGTAAAAAAAACCTTTTTTTCTACAAACTCAGAATTGAACGAATCATCCACATTTTTTACTCTCATAAGACAGCATAGACCCAGTAATGATATGTAAAAACATATAAATCCGGTCTTTAGTTATAAATCTATTTCTAGCTTAAATCAAAATGATAAATCCCTTGTTAATTTAGTATACAATTGACTTCTGGCTAAATGGCTAAAATATATTTCCATTACAATTCCAATTTCTATCATAAACTACGATCGTGTTTACATGTGTTTAATCACTTGTCTTTCTCTACAGGTATTTAATTCCCTGTAAAGTAAAAATTTAACTGGATTGCTAAAATACTAAGTATCATTTTGGATTTATTCTTTTGCATATTCATTATATTTTTTTAAATTAATTACTTATTGCAATTTCTGTTAAAATCATATTCAATTAAGAAATATTATATTATTTTATTTCTAGTAAAAGATTCAAATCGTCTGGTTCTGATTCTTCAAGAAGATACAGACGAAGAATCTTACCACTCAGAGATTTAGAAGGTAATACATTAAACAGTTGTGGTCTTACTCAACAAATTAAACAAGTGGATTTGTCTAGCATTGGATCTAATACATCAAACTCAGCCATTAAAAGTGTTATGAAATTGAAGTAAGGTTATCTACAAGAATTAATTTTCAAATGAAACATTAATAAATTCAATTTAGAGCTGAAGAAAGGTTAAGTAGTGGTCGTGTTGTAATATCTACTCCTGTACAATGTTCTCGTAAACGTTCTTATGGGGACACACCAAAAACGATGAAAACTACTAGATTTTGTTTACCAACTCCTACAAAATCACCATCTTTTTTAAAAGGCTCTCATATGGTAAAAGTAAAATATAATATGAATTATATTTTATTAATATTATTTATTAATTATAGGAAGAATTAATTATGAGTCCAATTGCAACACCATATTTACCAAAGTTAACTCCATATCGAACTCCAAAATCTTTAAGGAAAGGAAAAAGAGCGAGTGATGGTAGAATATTAGGTACACCTTATTATTTAGCTCCAGAATTAATTCAAGGAGTAGAGCATGGTAATTATATTATTATTTATAAGTTATGATGTAATTTCTAATTTACCAAATAAATAAATGATGTAGGATCTGGTGTTGATTGGTGGGCATTGGGTGTTTGTCTTTATGAATTTATGACAGGAGTTGTTCCATTCGAGGGCGAAACAGTACAAGAAATATTTGAAGATATTCTCAGACGTGGTAATTTTCGAAAAATTAATTTTATTTAACTTAACCTTAGGATTTCTAATAATTATAAACTCAAATTTTCAGAATTAGAGTGGCCAACTGGAGATCAAACATTATCTAGAGAAGCAATGGAAGCAATCGATAGTTTGATGGCAATAGATCAAAATAAAAGATATTCAGGGTCAGAGTTGAGATCTTCTACAGAATTATTTTCTAATATTGATTGGGATAATCTTTTAAATGAAGTGCCTCCATTTGTCCCTACACCTGTTAGCATAGATGATACATCATATTTTGTAGCACGAAATGAACAACAAAACATCCAATTATCAAATATAGATTTAGGATAAACCAACTTTTCAATTACTAATTTTATTTTATTTTTTAAACGTCGAAATTAAACCTTATTTTGAGTATTCTAATGTAAGGATTTTTATTTTATTCATTTGCACATCTTTTTTTACTCTGGAAATTAAGTCATATTTTGTTTATACACTTTGAAATCTCTTATATTAGTTATTAGAAATTTATTTTTAGTATCCATTAAAATATTTTGTTTTTAATCATAAAATTTTTATATTAGTTATCAGCATAAATAAATAATAATTTTAAATTACTATTCGAATACCAATGTTCTTTCAAACCTACTTTTTAGTTATAAATTATAATATGTACTAAGTGTCAACAAATTAATTAACAATCCAATGTAGTAATAGTATGCACATAGTACTAGTATTATATAATATTATTATATATTTTACTTAAATTTATATTAATGTAAAAATAAATTTTTATAGTCTTAGTCAAACATTTTTTTTCTGATAAAATAACATTTTTTTTATAGAATTGTTAACTATTAAATAAGTTATCAAACACTTCGTCAGGAGTCAATACTTTAGTTGTTGCAAATTGAGATCCAAGTAATTTCATTATTTCACCATGCTTTGATAAAGGATTTTCTCTTTTTACTCGGCTATAATTTTCTTTTACAAATATAGCAAATTTTGATAGTTTTTTTGGAGGTTTAGGTTTTTGTTGTATATCATTTAAATTGTATAATTCTTTCAATGGGTCTTCATGAACAACTGGGAAATTGTTATTAGAAATTGGGTTATTATTAATTTTGTTTTTGATTAATTCAAATTCTCCATAACAATGTCCACATCTTTTTTTCTCCAGATTCAAAGATTTTGAATGACGCCCAAAACTGAAATAAATAATAAAATTATACTTAATACTCCACAAGACTAAAGCCCAATTATTACTTATTTGAATAAATACATAAGATTTATACTTAATACAAGTAACAAAATATTTCATAACTCACCTATAACCACATTTTACACATTTATAGGTAAATTTAGTTTGAATGTCATAACTATGGCATCTTTTTATAATTGGGAGTTCTGGAAACTTTTGCATAGCTTTATTTGCCCAGCTTTTCCATTGAGGACCATGTCCTTCAGAAATTCCATTAAATATCCAACAGGCGGCATGACAAAGCTCATGAATTAATGTATCTCTTAATCTTTCTGCTGTATCAATAATCTATAAAATAATATATATATTATGAGTTTATAGTTTTTTTCTATTTTATTAGAAATAATACTAGGTAATTATTAATAAAAATTTACTTTAGTAGAAAGTTCAATGCGTGAAACTCTTTCACAATCTAAATTTTTGTTTATTTTGACTGAACGTTTATTGAAACATGCACCAGCAGTTGACCTTAATCGTGCATTCCATTTGAAATTCATATCAGCTGGAAGCTAGTAAAACAAAATATAAATCGTAAATATTACACTTTTTAGGATCTTGGACAGCTTGATAAGGTTGCGTTGACTGGAAGATATTTAGCTGTGGTCGTTAAATATTTTTAAGTGATATAACAATTAAAATAAATAGCAAAATATAAAATACTAATGATTCATTAATAATTAGTAATCAAGATAGAAAGATATTATACATGTACTTTAATAGTGCCTTACAAATATGAAATATAATTTCTTGTCATATTGTTGCATTACTTTTAAAGAAAATTTATCTATTTTTATATTTTTTAGATAGCATTTATCTTGCAGTTAACTAGAAATAAAAATAATTATAATCAGATTGAACACTTTTTTTTAAAAAATTGATAATAGTTCAGATTTTTGGTTGACATACTCCTATTCAACATAAAATAATTTATTATAGCTATACAATGGACAATAAATATAGGTTTTAAGATTAGATAAAGTAGTATGATCTTATATAATATCAATTTATGCACGGTAAATTAAAGAATTTGTATTAAAATTAAAATTATTAGAACATACACAATTTTGTGATCATTGCAAAATGTTCTCCCGACAAAACAACTATGATTATTTATTCATTTCATATTTTTTAAATGAATAATAATAATAATTAATAAGTAGTAAAAAAAATAGTTATAAATAATATGACAAATAACATTTATTAATGGTATAGTCATGGGAGTACATTTTGTAATTATAACACCCAAATATTGCATATTTAGACAAAAAATATTTTTTCTAAAGACTTAAGATACATTAAAAAAATATGTTTTTATATGGAGCTATTTCATACTTGATAATATTATGAAAAATGATTACTACAACCATCTCTACACAGGTAGTATTTAAAATTTAAATGACCCATAAAAGATTCTGACTACACACCTGACAGTCATGCACCTTGACAATTAAGACAGTATAAAAGAAATGTATTTAATTAAAAAACAGTAGGATCGCAAATAATTTTTTTCACCATTCAATATAAAACGACAATTTGTAGCATCGTGTATGTATTCTGATTATGATGACATGTGACTTAAACTGGCATTTAAATTACTGTAATTTAAATGTTGTCTTGATGAAAAATCACTTAATATGAACTTCTAGGAGTAAATGATGTAACCTTTGAGGTTTATTCTCATATTGAATATACTCAAATACATTAGGTACATGATGAAATTTTTATTAATTAAAACATTTAATGCATTTGTGATTTACCTTATCATCAAATACTTCTTTGTTGAATAATTTAAATAATATTGACACCAAATCATCTTTATTTTTTTTAAACTTTAGTTTGAATTTTTCAGCTTCAGGGTCACATTTCATAGATCCAGTAAAACCTGAAATATATTGTATTAAATAAAATAAAATAGAATAGATTCTGTACATTTATTAAATAATGTAGTTTTTTTCTTGTGATATCAATATTATTAACGAAAATATAAAACCTTCAAAACCAACTACATACCAATGAATAAATAATGAAATTTTTTTTTATTAATTTCAATATCTCTATTGTCATTATTTATTATTTTCATTACATCAATTATTTTTTAATCAATTTTTTTTATTATTAACTTAGTTGATTAAGTTTTTCTTATTTGCAATAGGAAAAACAAAAAAAAAAATATTTTATCTTTTGTTCCATTGTTTTTAATTATAGCTTCTCTTTTTTTATTAATACTATATTACCTAAGATTCATAAATTAGGACAATTTATAATAGTACTTAGGCAACTAACTTATAATATGATAAGAACAAAACAGTTCAGTTATAATTGATGATAACTTTCTTTAAAACGCTCAAATTAACTAAACTGAAATTAAATTACAAAAAAAGGCGTCACCGTTTTCCGCCAATATTTACCTTTCCGTTTACCGCCAATACAAAAATATATATTTCCTTTTACCGCCACCATAAATTTCAGTTTCTATATTTTGGTAACCCCTTAGTAATGACTTTCAAAATAACGAAAATAATTAGGTAATCAGTTTTTAATTAAATATTTAAAAAACAAAGTGATTGTTTCACTAACGACTTAGTGAGCAAGTGTCCGATCGATGAAAGACTACAAAATTTTGATAATTATTTTGAAGAAATATATATTTTTGAAGATTGTATTTATCCTCCAAAACTTTAGGCACTTGAATCTTCAGAACTTATATATTGCAAAATAAACAGTGTCGGTCAGTGGCGTAGCCGGGAGGGGGCTGCCGGCTGCAGCCCTCCCTGAAATTTTAAGAAAATTGAAAAATTATTTTAATGGTCTATGAAAAACGCTATAAAAGTCTTAAATTGTATTTTACTGATTTTAAATTGTCATAATTTTTTTTATTTGTTAATATATATTAATAATTCTTCAGCATCTGCATTTTACACTAGTGAATGAACCTAGGTAAATCACAGCTGTCAAAAAATTGATAGCCTCTCCCGAAAAAAAAATTCTGGCTACGCCACTGCCGTTGGTGAACAACTTGGCTGTAAACGGAAAGGTCGATTTTTGGCGGAAAAGTAGATCACCCACAAAAAAGGGCGGTCAAGTGGTAACGCTTTGCTGTACAGTAGGTATCAAATGGACCTCGAATATAAGGAAGGTCACCATAATGAGTGAGTTAAATTTGAATGCAATGATAGATATCAATGTATACGAAAAACCATTCTGAACAGAGACGATTTATCAACCTAGTTCCCTTAAGGATATATATTTTCCACTGGGTAGTGAAAAAGGCAGTTTATGACATAAATACTTCAAAATTAAATCATGCACAGAAAATATCAATTTAAACAACTGGTGTATGTTTCAAGTTTCTGACTAGTAATATTTAGCTATAACAAAATTCTAAAATTAATTGATTGTAAATAATTGTTATTTTACACATATAATACTAACTCATTAGGAACTTTGTATTACTTAAATGTTCAACATGTTTACTATCGAAATTTGAAAAAAAAAATAAAATAAAAAGAAAAATCTAAAATTGCAGCTGTCTATAAATAGCTCAAAAAACTAGAATATTTTGAAAATTGAACTGTTAAGATAAAGATAATATAAACATTTAGTGAAAATTTTAAGTATTTACAGTGATTTGTAATTTTTTTGAAAACTGCTGGAAACTTCTTACTTCAGACCTCCATAATGCACCAAGGATATAGGATATTCAATTTTCCACCGAAAACCACCCCTCAAGTTTTAAATTGAAGTATATTTTGACAAGTTATGGTATACACCCCCCCCCCCAAAAAAAAACTACACATCATGAACAATAAATTAATACATTCTTTATTTTCTTCAGAATCTAATATTCATCATTATTCATTATCATGAACTAAAAGCCTAAAGTTGAATTTATTCTGTCTTAGATCATTTAGTGTATATTAGATGATACATGACTCACATTGATAATCTATATTGAAATAATAATAAATGAAATACAGATTTTTTTGATGATACATTAAGTATTGTTTAAATCTTATAATCTAGGACAAAATGTTACTATTAACATTATACAATTCTATTAAAATGTAATAAATAAATGCTCCAGAAATACTTACATGATAGAGAGCTTAAAAATGATAGTGTTGCTTCTATATTAGATTTAATTAGCATTTTAGATTGTAAATTTTGATAAGCATCATTTTTTTTTGTGTTAATATCTTCCTTGATTGTTTTTTCTTTAATAATTTTTAAATTGTTCAATTGTTTTTCATTTGTACAATGTTTTGAAATCCTACAAAAATAAATCATCCAATTACTTTATAGAAGACCTATTTTGGTCTTCCTTAGATTATTATTATTAATATGAGCTTAACTTTCACTCAAGTTTTTATAAGTCTTAGCTTTATTAACTATAGCTCTCATTAATAAGAATACTAATATTAATTTACATTCACCAATTTATTTTTATTATTTACTTACTTATTATTTATTTTACTTGTAGAGGGATGGATAACATTTAATTGATCAGGTGTTTCATTTATATCACTGGACAAACTGAAATTTCTACAACAAATACAGTACATTATATTTAAATGCATTCATATAATAATATTTATTAGCAGTTGATTTAACTGAAAAATAAAAAAAAAACACAATGAAACATTAGGTTAAGGCTGTTAGTAACATTTTTAAGTTATTTTTTTTAAATTTCACAAATTAAGTGTATGATTAATAAATTAAAATTTTCTTAGAAAATTCTAATCCAATAACTGATAAAGAGTAGCTAAACAAAGAATTTCAGGCTAGAAAAAGGACATTTTATAAATGAACAGTTTTGTATAATATTTTTTTGTTGGGCTTATTTTGTAACAATCTATACAACTAACACAAATAACATATGCATAATATTAAAAGAAACGTACTTTAAAATTATTGAAGTATCATCCACTTTATTTTGAATATTGTATTCTTGATGTTTTTTCAGAACTTCAGAAGGTGGTGCTAAAATAAATATATATTTGATGTATGTTCAAAATATTATACAGTTGTAGTATCATAAGCTAATGAAATAAAAACCAATATTACTTACAATATTTAATTTCATTGTAATGTCTGCTTGAAATATTTTCATTAGAACACCTAAAATTATTTATTTATTATGTAATAAATAGTTTAAATAAAAATAACTAATTATCTTTCATTTGTTTATAATCAAAGATCAGATATGTATACATTAAAAAGTTCCTAAATAATATGTGTGTAGGTACATGTGTGTTGAAAACATCACTATATGAAGTAAACATTTAGAAAGTATGCAAAAAAGTAAAATTTGTTGAATAAAATACAATTTGTATATATTAAGCACATGAGAAAAAAAAATTAAAACAACCTCTTTATATTATGGTACAATATTAACACCTTAGTAAATTTGGATAAAAATAAACACAGACTGGTTAACGGTCACTATTACAATTCTCCAGTACAAAAGAGATTATAATATATTTTGTCAAACAATATAAAACATAGAATTTTGGACGATATGAATCTAAAATGTTGTTGTTGAATTAATCATTTATTAGACATAAAAATTGTTTTGTTAAATCTGTGAAATATGCATAATTATGCAATAAAAATTTATGTTTTTAAAATCAGCGTCGTATTATGAATCAAATGTCTATCAAACCAGAATTTTAATATTTACTTTCTAAACAGAATTCAAATGCCTTAAGTTTTGAGCTTTGGTTATAACTAATTAGTTTTCTAAAATATAGTATAATTCCTGGTATAATTTAAGGTATCTGTATTATTAATCTATTGACTATTTGTATAATACTTACTTATTATAATCGTCATATAGCTCATCGTTCAAATACTTTGTTTTTGAATTCTTAAGTACTCCATCAACACATCGCCATTCTTTACCATAGATTCGGTCCAATAGTTTAGCAGATTCTGAGAGATGATTGCTTTGAATATGGTTTTTTACTGGTGTAGTATAATTATTTTTAAATTCAAATAAATTGTCATGTATATCATTTCTATCTTTACTTTCAAATGTAGCAATATCTTTTGTACTAGATAAATTATCTTTTGAATAATTATTTTCAATAGAATTAGAATGTAAACTAGTAAATGATTTAAAACTATCATTTGAACTAGAACTGATATTATAAATGGATAAATCAGAATTAATATATTTTTTTGATTTTATGTCTGATTCTTTTGGAAAATCAATGTGATCAACATTAATATTATTAAATTTTTGTTTAGAATTGATTTTTGTTTTTGATCTGGGTTTAAATGTATCAAATAATTCTAAACTAGAATCTGAAAAAATATCATTTTCTTTGTCAGACATATTTTTTATTGATGTCTTAATTTTACTTGAATTTTCATGAATTAATTTATTTTCTGTTTTTTCATTCAATTTTGGCTTAGTGTTTAATCGTACTAGAGAAAAAAAAATTAAAGGATTATTTGTAAACATTTATTTTAATAAAGCAGGTAGGTACTTACTTTTAGCAGATTTTTTCATGTTGATATGTTTTGTTAAACTAGGCAAGTTTCTTTTACAGCTATTATAAATTAATCAGATTGTGAATATGTATTGATTTAATGAAAACAATTTTTAAACCCAGTCGAGTATCAATTCACTCAACTCAAGAAAGACAAGTGTAACTAACGTCAGTGTTGTAGAATGTAAATTTGTAGTGTAACTATATAGTGCAAGTGTATAGTGTTAGACGTTAGTGTATACTAAATAGTAAATGTCTAAATGTTTGTATAGAGTAAGTAATACACAATACACATTAAGCCTATAGGTAATTTAATATATTATTATTATAATTTATAACGAAAATAGTGGCTAGAACTGGACACTGGCTAATACATATCTGATCTAGAGACTAGAATCTATATAGATCTAATCTGCATTTTCGTTATAAAAAAAAAACCGTTAAAAATATTCATACTCTGTAGTAAGTGTTGGTTACACTGCGATAATCACAATATCACATATACAATTATGTTGTTATTATCATATAGTTCAATGATTACCACAGACTATATTATCACAGAATAGATGAAACTGTCAGTTTCATCTATTCTGTGATTTTATAGTCCAAGTACTCCAAGTATAAGGTTTATGGTGTCTATACAACTACTACTCTATACACAGAGACAGAATGCTTTATACTTATTATAGTTTTATCATTCACGATCACGAATACATGAGTCGAGACAAGAGTCAAAACTCAAGAGTACAAGATTCAAAATTGTGGCGAATGGCGATTCTACTGTTACTTGTTCATTTAAATAATTTTTATTAAAGTATATTTTTTAGAGAAATGAAAAATTTAAAATACTAAATTTCTACTAATGTAATGACGTCTAATAGTAGGGTTTTTAAGTTCTAAGTTATTAATTATTATGATTCTAGATTGGTGAGTGGTGAGTAGTGAGTACCACTGGTGGTAAATAATACTATATAGTATATTATATTGTTCTCGATTTCTCATATTCATAGCTTAACGTCCAAATATCTATTGCGTACGTCAATGAAATATGAGTAATAATATCCACACTCATAGATAGAATTCTATTATAATTTATAGATACTCATAGATAGAATTCTAACTAAATCACGCTAAAATTGGATGCCAATACAAAATAAATAAAATCAACGTGTGGCCCGGTGTAGATTATAAAATGGATTTAATAAATTTATTTATTCGACTATAAATTTACTAGACAGATGATGTTACAATTAATTATATAACTGTATTATGAATTTATGATCACAGTTTTATTAATTTTAATATTCTTAGATATTTTGTATAGTTGTTTATGTAAATCGTAAACAATTATGTATGGGTAGTATTGGTATCAAAATATATAAAACATAATTGTTGATAAAATATTTATAATATTAAATATACTTTATAATTGCACTATTGCAGTACAGAGCAGCACTTTTGGAGACGCTGTTTGAATGATTTAGAAAGTAAAAGTAAACATGTAACCACTCAGAATTACTTACCTACTCTTTTTAGTCATAATTTGTCCGAATTGTACGTACTCATTAAGTCATAAAATAGAATAGTTGTTAAATTAAATCTTTTAAGCGATTTAGTAATTATAAAAAGGTAATCATTTAATTGACTTAAATCCGCAATACTTATGCATATTCATATGTCATTGTGATCAACGTCGCTGAATATATTTATATATGTCTATTCCGAAAGTCGGCTAAAATATCACAATTTGTTATAATATAATATGCTTACCTATATTGGCTATTGTTAAATGTTAATGAATAATGTTTATTTTCGCATATTTTTATACCTATATCTATAATTTAGTTCAGTTTTAATCACAGTTGATGTTTGAAGGTTTAGAAACTAATATTTTTCAGTTATCGTTAAAATGATATACGCAGATACGCAGGCTGCCTATAGAGCTGCACCGGTCGCCCGGATATGTATAATATTATATTAGATAATAGATATATTATATAATAACAAATTAACAACTATATACTGTCAGTACTCATCCAAATGTTTTGATACTCAACAGCGAACAGCCATTTGTTTGAAACCTTATTTGGTTATAGGTATATTCTATATTGTTTATTAATAACTTTATATGTGAATAGTGATTGAATGATCTATAATGTCGTGGAAGCCCACGATTATTTTATTAAAAATATATATGGTATTGAGTATGTTTTAAATTTTTAATTGGTATATAATTTCATGTGTATAGCTTAATAAATTAATAAAGCACCCTGTACTCTTAAAGGTTTGAAAAATCACAAAAGCGCGGGGCGATGTGATCGGTCGGACCATAGAACTCGGACTGGACATTTGGTGTCACTGGTTACGGTTCATACCGTTGCTCCGTGTCTGTATTCCCCGTTTTCAGTTTGTGATTGTCGCCGATCATGTATGGTAGTTTTGCGCTTTCGTGAAACATGTGCTGTCCGCTTAACGTTGGCCGACCGTCGATGTTGTTATTATTGTGCACCCGTCTGTCTGATTATAATGTCAAATACGTTTACTGTTGAGAAAAAATCGGAAACCAAGTCCAATCCTCAATACTCGCCTACTATTCGGGTACAAGCCGAATTGTTCGAACCCACTGACAATAGATATCCTGTGTTCAATTATCAGAAGTTACTCATCGAAGAGGTAAGTACAACGAAGTGGATATCATACATGTTAGCAATACACGCGTATGTATTTCACATACATCTATACACGCACACACACGCGCGTGACTACGGTGACTACACGCACTAACACTCGCGTATCACCCGCGTACGTATTGCTAATTGCATTAAACGAATAGATGTGTTTATGAATAGTGAATACACCAATAACTATTGCATTATTATCACATGATGCTAATAAATCAAGTCATGTATTGGGGTACATATTATGTATTGAGTACAATGTTGAGATTATCGATCTATCAATCGGACTTCCGATTCTATTTGTCGGCAACTATTGTCACGATAACGGTGTAGCGTCGTCGCGTCTTCCCGATGATTACCAATAATAGTACCCGTGTAACTACGATATTCCTATTGTACACTTAGGTCGATTTTTTGAAGTACGACAGTGCTTGTCTACGCGTCATGAGGGCGAGTATCTCGTATTTGATTTCCCATTTTCAATGTTCTCGTGTCCAAATTACATTTTTAACTAAGTTTTGTCAAAAGATGTACCTATACTATGAGGTAGCCGTGATATTTTCTCTTCTGTGAGATAGGTAGTACATTTATTTTTTAATAATATTGGTTAGAACCCATATTGAATGGAACTTTAATCGACTACTAGTCAACCTAGATTTTTTGTTATTTTGAAGAAAGATGTCTAAATCAAAATATCCCTATTTTAATGAAGTCTCTTAAAAGTTTTATTTATTGTTAATATTGGATTTTTGTCAACTAGAGGTACTTATTTAATTTTTGACACTTTTATTATTATAAAGAAGAAACTAAGAAACAACAATGTTTCGCTTATTATAATAATTTACTCTTTTATTAGTAATATTATATTTAAATATTTATTATTTTAAAGTTTTTTTTTTAAATCATTGAAGAATGGTAATAATTATTTGGTTAAATACTACTTCCTTTTACCTATTCTAGATGGTTATCTGAGTCTACAAGACTTATTTTTGCTCCTAAACATTTATTAACTGTATATTTTAATTAAAAAAAATATAAATAATAGGAACTAAAATTTTCAGTAACTTGACTTATCATTTTACCAACCCCTTCTCATATTGTGTTTACAATTACAAATATTTGGCTGGAAAATTTTTCGTTAGCTTAAAGCTTTTTACCAGATCGTAATTCAATGGGTACCTATTAAAAATAAGGTTATTCACGGATACCTACTTACCTAAGAATTTGAAGTGGGTTTTGTAAGAAAAACCCGAGGAAAAACTATAAATATATTTGTCATGTTTTCACAATCTACTTTGTATAAATTGATATTTTATAATGTATCTAAGTAATTATGTTTTAGCATATTAATGGAGTGATAATTAGCAATATTAAATTCATGTAAAAAAATTTAACTGTATATTTTAAATATACTTAATATATACTATATACTATACTATACTATATACTTAATTAAAAATAATTTGAAAATGTTTTCCATTAATATTAGTTGTTTCTTAGACTTCAGTAATAAATTTTTCCTACCTATATTGTTAAATTTAAAGCTATTGTTTTATTAAATATAGTTAATTAAATTCTTGTGCTAATTGATCTATATTAGTTAAAAACAGAACTACTAATACAAATATTAAAAAAATTGTCTTCATTTTTAATGTAGGCATTTAAAAAAAAAATAACTAAAATAAAACAACTGTTTAACTGCTATATTATAATTGAAGATAATAGAGTACCTTTCTATGTTTAAGATAGTTTTTTTGCAATAGTTTAATTGTTTAGGTACCTTTTAATTCATAGTTATATAGATTTCCAACATAGTTAGAAATTTTGTTTTTGTACTTGTAATTTAAGGGTTTTAGAAAAATACCTTTTTAATTCAGATGGTTATCTCTTTTCTCTTTTTATTGGATATCTATAATATACATTTATTACATTATTATTTATTAATAATTAATTTATAATATTGATAATAATATTTTGAATTATATTTTTATTATTGTTTACAATTAAACTGATAAATAAATCAATTAGACTGGTCTTATTTTGTGGTATAAATGAAGTGTTTTTATAATTTTGTTATTTGTTAATGCAATTTCCTTCTGCCTATCAGTGTAGCCAGTAGCCACGCATTAAAGTGGTAAATAAAAACCTCCATAATATTATCTATTATATTATAATGATTAAATGATTTGATAGTGGGAAAGGATAAGTACATAAACTTTATTTACTTTGGTACCTAATAGTGGCTGATGGTTATTTCATTGTATTTTGAAACCAGTAAAATACCTATAATATTAGAGAATTAATAATTAATTTATGTGTTGCTTTTAGTTATATGCAAAATATTTATAGCCTATAATTTTATTATTATCATGTATAGGTACAAGTATTATAAGAATTCATTATTTGAATTAAGAAAGAGTCTACATGCCACTAACTATCTCTTAAAAAAATCATAAACTATTTATTTGATAGGTAATTTAAAAGGAATCTAGGACATTCCCCCCCGGGCCTTTTCATGCCCGATACAATGGACGTTTCCCCCCAACGAGACAATTTCCCTTGGACAAAAAATAAATAAATATTAGACAATAATAATATAAAATGCAAATAAATAAATTTATAAATACCTAATTAAATTAATATATAAATATAATTTTATTATATAAATAAATGTGCTGTTTACGGAAATTTTATTATACAAAATATCAAACACTGTTGATATTAAAATACAAAATTAAATAAAGAAAATCAAAAATATGATGGAATATGATAAAACTATTGATAAAAAATAAAAAATTATATAATTATTGATCTATATATTAGAATTGTTATTGAAGCACTAGTAGTTGAGTGGCTCATCTGTAGATGAGCATCAATAAAAAGCAAAATATATTTGGATGATTAACTTGCACTACTGCACTAGTGTTGCAAATTTATTATTTCACCCTTCTGAAATATTGTTTGTTTTATTAACAACTTGTAAAAAATGCTCTAAAAACTAAGAAAATGTATTAAAACCATAAAAAAAATGTAAAACTTTTTTTTTAAATTATCAGTATCATACCTATATTAAAATGATCGTATATTTCTGGCAAAACCAAAGTACCTGTTATCAATTCTATTATTATTTTAAAAAATATAGATATATATATATATCGATTCAGGGAGGAAACATCTCAGTCTGGGTGGAAGAAATGTCTAGTATCGCTAAAATTCCTGGGGGGAAAAGGCACAAGGGGGAAATGTCCATACCTATACCAATTAAAACAGTGATTCTCAACCAGTGTGCCGCGAGAAATTTTATTAAATATTGAAAATAGTGTTTTCGGCGAAGTTGCTGAAGTTGTTGTAGTTGTCAAGTGTGTGAGTGTGCCGTGAACCAAAAAAGGTTAAGGACCACTGATTTAAAAGTTAATCAAATGTTGTTCATTATTATGATAAATGTAATTAGGTTGTTGTTATAAATTAGAATTCAATAATATATTTTTTGATAACTGAAATAGTAATGATTATTACCTACTTAGTTAAATTTAATTTGCTACTACATCATCAAGCTAACAAATAATTTTAAATTTAGATGCACTCTACACTATGCTGTGTAATATGTTACCTACTAGTTGTTTATACTTTACACGTTATAGTATTGAAAGAACCTGGCTTAATGGTAATGTTATTAATTTATTTTAATAAATAGTATTTTATTTATTATCATAAAATTGATAATAATATTAAATATTAATAGACCACAGTGTAAACAATAAATTATTTAAATTTATTGGAAAATAACTTATAGTACAATCTAATATGATAATAAATTAGAAACTTATATACCTAATATAGTAAAAACAATATCCTGTATTTTTGTTTCAGAAAAAACGTCGAAGAAGGGATCAGCAATCTTATACTCTTGAAGAAAATGATGAATCTATAAAACAATTGGCAGACCATTATGAACAAAAATATGTAAGTTTCTATAATTGAATGTTATGTTTTAGTTATGGTTATAATAATTACAGTTTTACATAAAATAGATAAACATTAGTAATCTACACAAAATAAATAAATAAAATTGAAGATCATCAGTTAAAACACTCTCTTAAACATAAAAGTCATAAAAAATATTGTAACCTTTGTGTTCTTTCTGATGCTCCCTAGTATGTCAGTAATCATACTCTACATCAGTAGTGCGCCATATTTTTTGATCCACGACCCCCCAAAATTATTCATTTTGTATAAAACTAAAACAATATACGTAGTATATAATTTTTTCATTTGGTGTAAAAATTATTGGCGACTCCCTAATAAAATTTTAAGACCCCCAGGTTGCACACTACTACTTTACACCACGACCTCAACTTACCAATTTTATCAACATTTGCTTCTCATCACTATAATGCATTTCATAGGAACTCCTTCAACCATACCAACCCCATACAACCACATATCTAATTTATCCTCCCACATATTACCGGACAATTGACCCTGTCGTCTCAAATGTAAATGGCCACATGATCTATTAATCAATAACCTTTTAACCCTTTAACCCTTTCCTAGGTTCAAATTGGAAGTAGTGTTGATGAGCACCCACTTCTCTCAAGCCGCCATGCCAAAAATCTGTCAGCCCATTTACTTATTGTATTACCGTGTATTCAGATGTTAAATACATTTTATAAAAATTAAAAAACTATATATATATTTTATCCACTGTATGTGCTCTAATTTAGTTACCTTGTAATTACTTATAAGTAGTTACAAAATGATTTATTTATCAGTAAAAAAATATTAATGATTTTTGAAAATATTATTAATGGTTGTTGTTGCCAATGGTATCTTTAAATAAAAAATAATAAAAAAAAAAATTTATAATTTTAGTTGTAATTTATAAATCAAAATCTAATATAATCTTAACAAATTATGTTTGTTTATTAATCATACTTATTTTGTCTTTAACAGGGATTTAGTGGTGTTAAAAAAAAGAAAAAGAAAAAAACTGCCTTCTATAATTATTCTGAACTTGCAGCTGGTTATGATGAAAATGATTCATTCATTGATAATACTGAAATTGTAAGTATTATGTATACCAAATAAAAATAATATTATATATATTATCATAGGCGAAACTTGACAATTTTATTAGGACAGGCCAAGTGACAAATATGAAAAAAAAAAATTCTAAGTTTTTAAATTTTATTTTAAATTCTACTAATTACTAAACCAGTATCATAATACTATGATATCCAGGCTATGGCCTGACCCTTAGTTTCACCTATGTATATTATTAAATACCTATATTTGTTTTAAAACATATGAATACATTTTTTTTTTTTTTTGATGGATAGAATAAACAATCAATAATTTTATATCCTTGAGATTATACTTTTGCAATTCATTACCTATTATTTTTTATTAAATTATACACTATTTATTTCAGAAAATTAAAGTAATTAATTTACATTTTATTAATACAGTAGAACCTTGATTATCCAAATTACAATTAGCGTATCTGAACGTTGAAGCACTCGTACGTCCCTGGCCAGCAACCATTTTATTATTATTTTTTATTCTTGTTACAGTATCAGCAGCTTAGGTTATTATCTTACAAAAATAATTATCAATTGTTACTTATAAACTTGTACATTGGATATCTTAAATTGAGTTATATAGATTAATTAGTTTAAGAAATAAAATAATTTTTTTGCTATATCTTCAATTGAGTTCAGGCTTCGAAAAGGTTGTCTTCTATATCAGCGGTTCCCAAACTTTTACAATTTGAAGTAGGTACAACAAATAATTTATAGCAATATGCTTCTAGAAACTATTATTTTTTTAAAATAATATAAAATAATATTGTTTTCAAATATAATATAAAATAAGTTTTTCAATAATCACATACATCTTTATGGAACTCTTGGCATTGTCCTATGGAACCATAAGGTTCTGCAGAACACACTTTGAGAAATGCTGTTCTATATTACTTCTGGTTTCCACATCATTTTGACAGTGAATTAGAAGATGTTTGTCTGTAAGTAATTCTCCATAGGTAAAACACAGTGTGGGTTCTTATCGTCACATAAGATGTCAATGGGATAAATTAGTGCCCTATATGAAGTCTGTTTATGATAACTTCATCTTTCCGGTTTAACGAATAGAGTTTGGGCCAATATGAGGGGGGGGCATAAATCTGGAAATTAAAAGCCGGGAATACATTTAACAGGAACAATAATACACAGTAAAGCAGTGTTTCTCAACCTGGGGGTCGCAGTTATCTTAACTAGGGGTCACATGGGTAAAAAATAATAAAACGATAATTTACAAAATAAACATTTTTATTTAACATTTTCTATTGAATAACACATAGTATTTATAAATGGTATATTTCCTTTGGTTAATTGGTTAATGATATGATATTTTTGTTATTTAAATTTGTACTTAATATACATAGGGGCTGTGAACTAATTTACCATATTTTATATCTATTTTGGGGGTCTCAACACATCAAAGTTTGAGAAACATTGCAGTAAAGTATAAGTAGGAAAATTATTACATAGGAAACTGATATTCAGGAATATTCCTAAGTATAACTTTCCTGTATAATAATTTCCGGATTTAATGTTCCTGGATAATGTTTTCTTAATTTTATTTTTCCTATGATATACTTTCCCGATTACACTTTACCTGTTAAATATTTTCTCCAATAATACTTTTGTAAGATACAAATATTCCTAGGTATTAAATATTTTCCTGGAGATTATTGTTTCTCAATGATAAATTTCCGTGTTGTGTGCGCCCTCTCAATATGTGGTTATATTATTAATTTATCTCAATTTGTTTGTAGGAGCAGTGGCGTACGCAGAGGGAGGTTGTCAGGCAGATATGACACCCTCCTTAAAAATAAGTATTTATTCAAATTATGAAACGATGACTTAGAAAAAAAGGTCAATTCATGCATATAATTATGATTTATGAAACACCCCTTAAAAAATCCTGGTTACGCCACTGGTGAGGAGTGTGCCACCATTAGGATTTGCTATAAATTAGTACAATAATTGCTCATATTTCTATGGACATTAATCAGTGAGGATTAGGAGCATATTTCAATCATAGGGTTATTAGTTGATTTATCAGCTACTTTATCTGTTTTTTCATTATACAATGACATGAGTTCATATGAAGTGTATTTCCTTGTTGGCTCACAATGTATATGCATTCAATGTAAATCTAATATACCTACCTAATAATAATAATAAATATGTAATACATAATATTTATATAATTGTATTTTAGCTTTTTTTATACAATTTTTAGTATTCAAACTTTCAAGGTTTTAGATGTAATTGTTTTTGTTTTTCTTACATTATTAATAATCTTATTTATGTGTAAATACAGTGTGATGAAGTCATGCCAAATGAAGTTGAAACAAAGCATGGTGGTTATTATGTAAATTCTGGTTCTTTAGAATTCAAGAATGTTTGTATGTCTGAAGATTCTGAAGAAATAAAATCTAGTCAACCTCGTAAGGTATAGTATAGTAGTCTATTGCAAGTATATATTATAATTATTGTTACTTTATTTAATAAAAATGTTATATTTTAAAATTTTAAATATAAATTTTATTTTCAAATGTTTTTAGCATTTTATAAACACTGTAATAGAAGATAGTGATGAAAAATTGCCTACTTTTGCGCTTTCAAATAATTCAGAAAAAAATTCACTGACTGAAATTAAGGTACTTTAAAAACTATTATTGTTTATTTACTGTTACAAATAATCTTAATACTTAGTATTATGTTTTACAGACTTCTGATACATCTGATGATTCGTCTTGTTCTGATGAAGAAAAAGAATCTTTAAAACCTTTATGTACACCTACACTTCCGGTGAATGGCAAAGTCAAACGAAGACAGTCAATTGATTCTGATAGTGCTGGTTCTATTATTCCAACTAAAAAGAAGAAGATCAGTACAGTAAAATCATTGATACAAGAAAAAAAAGTTCAGATACCAGAGTGCAAGCCAAGTATTTTGATTTTTATAGCCATCAGATATTTTAAAATAGCATATTCTTGTTATCTTGTATCATTTCATCATAAAATTACTTTAACTGTTAATTATTGTTGGATTTTAACTAGAATATATACCTAGTTAATTGGTATCAGATAACTGGTTTACATTTTAAAAGACTTCCTTATTTCAAGTATTTATTACGGAAAAAAATGTATGCATAAAGTTGTGTAAAATGTGTTGTTACTTCTTTTAATAGTTATTAATTTATATTATGAATTTATAATGATAGCATTAGAAGAATATCTCGAATAATGCAAAATTAGTTTTAATTACTATTAAAATTTTTTAATTATTTTTTAGGTTGTTCAAAAGATACTTTGTCCTTATCTTCTGATGAAGCAGCTGCTACAGAAAATAATATTAGTTCTATTTATGAAACAATTGAATCTGTAATTTATGGTTGTTCAAAACCTTCAATTGTACCTTGTCAGTATATATAAATATGGATTACTTTAACAATTAATTAACTTATATATTATTTATTTCAGTGAGTTTAGAAAATGATACTGTTAAAAGTACTCAGATTGTAATAAAGTCACCTATCAGTATTGATGATGTACCAGTATCCAATGGTATTAATAATGCAGCAGAAGAACTTCCTAAAATTATAGTTGAAATCATTGAATCAATTAAGACTGAAGCTCAAATAGCAATTCGAAATAATTCAAACATTTTTTCAGAAGAAATAAATTTAGATCTATTAAGGTATAATATATTTGCTATTTTTTTTTATAATATTTACGTACGTCAGCAACCGCACCCTACATCAAGATCTTAACATACCATCAATATCCACTCTTACCTCTTACCATTATAACAAATTTCATAAAAATACCTTTATCCATCTAAACCCACTCATATCAAAACTTTCTTCTTGCACAATACCTGATAACCCCCCTCGTCGCCTCAAACGCAAATGGCCGCGTGATTTATTAAACAATGCCTAGTGCTATTATTATAAAGTTACCCCCCCACTAAGTTTAAATTGGAAGTAGTGTCACTGGACACTCCCTTCCCTCAAGATTTTCATGTCCTGTAATATTCATCTCATCATATTTACTTATTATATAAATTGTATATAGATTGTAAATTTTCTCAAATAAATAAATAAATAATAAAAAAAAAAAATTATTTAATTGGTTACGTAATTATCTAAGTACAATTTACTATTGAATGATGAATGTTCATTATTCATTAAAATAAAAATGTTGTAAACCTATTATAATGAACAAATTAGGCTATTAAATTATTAAAGAATAAGATTGAAATTTAAATTAAACATAGGTATATATTTGTTAAGGTCGAAGATTATTTGTCAATTAGCACATTATTTGGATTATGTAGAAATATTTATAGAAATAGGTTATAGCTCAGGTTATATAAATATACATTTTTATGTTTTTTAATACTGTTTACCATACAAATTAACTAAAACTGTAAAAACTTTTACACGTACAATTACTTATGAATATCAAAATCCTTATGATTGTAATCTATTTATATGATTTCTTAAATTCTTTGATCATAAGTATAATTTGTTTATCTTAAAAGTTAAAATCAATTTATGAATAACTACATATACGATAATCCTTTTATTGTATTTATTTTGCTGTGAAAAAATTTATCAATAAAAACCTACAAGAAAAAGATTATTGTGTAAATTATCTACTTGGGATGCTGAGCCTCATGCATTAAGCTAGCACTCTGATTATTAATTGAAGATTTTGCAAGTCCCGTGTGGGGAAAGTCTACACACATAAAAAGGATTGATACAGTTTTGAATGAGACATGTGCATTAATCACTAATATCTAAAATTGGACATCATTGTTTAATTTTTGATTTATATGTTTTAGTCTTGAATATCATAAAAAAATAATTTCATTTAATGAACAACCAATCTATGTGAAATTAGCTGAGCATATGTTTTGTGATAAAGAAAAGCTTGTAAAACAAATAAATCAGCTGGTTGATTTTGAGGAAGAAAAAATTACTGAGCCAATTAATAGGTATTTATTTAGAATATTTGTATATTTGTTAAATAAATTTATATTATCTTATATAATACTATATTGCACATTTTTAGGTTAAAAGATGCAATTAAAAAAATATTACCATCAGTTGTTGAACAATATAATCTCGATTGTAACAAAATTTTAGATCAAAGGTATGTTAAGTTTTTTAATGCTATTAAATTTGTATGTTTTAATGAAACATAAGAATTGATGTTATTATGTGTTGGATTAATGTAACTAGTAAAATTTTATCAACTTTAAGCTTATTTAAATGATTTTTGGCTCCAGTTGAAACGTTAAAAAAATTAACTATTTCTGTCATAACTAATACCTTAATCTACTTGACAGTCACTGCTGTTAAAATAGTTAATATCTAATTTGAATTAATATGTTTTGCTTAGTATATTAAGTATTAGCTGGTAGGTGGCTTACTCCTGTGCTATTTTATGCTGTTTGATGAATCTCAACAATGGAAATGGCTAGGCTAATTCATTATTGATTAATAATATATATATATATTATATTTTTATATTAATTTTATTTATTATTATTAATATTATTAATTACTGCTAGTCATTAATAATCTGTACTGGGTTCTAAAAAACTATAAACCTTTTGTTATATGTAACTTATTATAAACTCAGTGAATGGCTTAAACATTTTTAACTTAAGATTTTCTTGCATTAATGCATTACTGATTAATTTCTTTTGATCATTTTTTTTATAATTTTATAATTTAAATCAAGTAAATGCTAATAACCTAACCTAAGTAAAATATCAAAATTCAACACAAATTGTTTATAATATTTACATTATTAATATGTGCTGTCAAAGCAAAGATTTATCATGGTTCTTTTAAAAAACATAATAATAAAAATATTATATTGTAATAGATGGCTGGCACAAATTTAATTTCAGTCTAGGTAAAAATGCAGTTCATGTCAACAACTTGTGCAGCACACAACCTAAATATCCAGTGTCGCACCCTATTCATATAGAATATTATTTAAATAGTAAAAATATTTTATTTATAATTTAGAACATTTGAAAAAAACCCTATATATTGTATTTGGTGTGGTTATTTTGATATCAAACTTAATTTCCATTTTTTATTATCAGTATATAATATAATATAGATATTATATAATCTGATATTAGTTTTCAAAACATTTTTATACTAATTATAAATAATAATGTTCATTGTATAGAACTAACTTTTAATTTAAAACACAAACTTACTTATGATAAAACAAATTTCTAAAAATATTAATATCTAAACTAGGTCATCATTGTGATAGTCATAAAAATATAGTTAATGAACTTTATTTAAAACTGTTATAATATCAATTACTACACTGCTATTTTATTATGTATAGAATATTACTGATTATCTTAAGTTACTACTAGTTATACAGAATAAAAAATTTCCATGGTTGATGTCAACGTTTAAGTTAGAATTTATAATATTTCATTATATATAATTAAGACGCGAGGCAGTTTTCTTATGACAGTTATATCTGAAGTTGTACTGGACCGATTTTCATAATTTCTTTTTCTAGCGCAAGTACTCGGTGTGCGGATAAGCCATTAAAAAAAAAAAAAAACCCAAAAAATTAATTATTTAAATTAATTATAAGAAGTATAAAGTTTGTTGTAAAAATGTTTTATTTTATTATTTTTAAATAAAAATTATTTTTACCAATTTCAGCCTTTTGATGAAAATCAACATTTTGAAAAATCTTTTCTTAGTGCACAGTGGAATTATAATATAAATCTATCTTCAAAATTTAAATTTGATAATAGGTTTGGCTTTGCATTGATTATTATTAAAGTACACTTTCCTTTATGTATATTATATAGTTTTTTTTTACTGTAGATATTGGTTTTTAATAAAAATTAGTTGTAATAATAAAGTGATGAATGTGTCAAGTCAGGTTGTTATGCCAACTATATAAAAACCACGAGATGTCATATTATTGTATCTTTTCCACCATATTAAAAAAATTAATAGGATATTGAAACTTGAAGGTTTGAAATTATAAATTTACATACACATCTTGTCTCGCAAGGTCCGCAATTCACCACAGGTGGATCGCCTATTTCCGGGGTGGCCAATCTTTTTTTGGTCACAAACTATTTAAATTATACTTCACTTTTGAGGGTTAACTTTCATAGAACATTTTTTTTTATTACTGAATAAATATAATTATTAAGAAACATACTTGCATAAAGTGAATAATATGGGCTTAAAATAAATTCTAGCATGATTGACTTTGAAATTGTTTGCGATCGACTTTTTGGCCACCTCTGGCCTACCTAATAATATACTATTACTGCTCGTATAATCATAAAAGTCTCACGGGAATCGCTAAGTTTAAGTGCTATAATGTAACCTGATTAACTCAATGACTGATAAACATAGAGCTTGAACAATGATAGATCGAGGCTTGCAACTTACACAGTACATTCGTACCACAAATTTAGTGTGCAATATGAAAGAATTTTACAAAATTTGCATTTTAAAGTGGTGCTTGCACAAGTTTTTTGAGATTAAAATAGTCCATGAAAATGTCTAAGTTTTGAACACTGTTTAATCATAATGTATCACTTAAAGTTACTATTGAAAAGCTTTACGTAATTTATTTTAAAACTATAGTATATTGTGTATTCAATTTTTACTGTATACGTGATGGTCATAATGGAAGATAATATTTTTGAATTTTTTATGGGACATCATTATTTTATCCTTAATCATTTTATTTATTCTAAATATTTATTAAATATAATAAAATTATATAAAATTTGCTTTTATTCCAAATTTTTTCAGGACTGTTAATGGAACTTCTAATGATGGATTGAAATCAAAACCTGGGCCTAAACGACCACGTCGTAAATTTCCTTGGAATGAAGAGTTTAGGTATAATTTTTATTGTACTATAGTATTGATATCAAAGACAATTTTCTAAACTAATATTGAATTTATATATTAAGATATCAGCAAAACAAAGTGATTGCGTTATTGAAAATATAATTAATATTATTTATTATTATATTCATTAAGAATATTAATAAATACTAAAAAAACTAGTAAAAGTAATTATTTTCTTAGAACCTAATTATTTATTTTCAATCATTCAACATGTAAACAGTAGTTTATCTGTCAAAGTGACTGAAGTTGTTTGTTTCTTAGTTTTTAAATAAAATGAGTGATTATCGCCTTTTTTTATAAGAGAAGTTTTGTATAATGAAAAACTTGTAACAAATTTATAACCTTCATTGTTCTGATTCATATTGAAAAATTAAACCAATATTGATATTAATAAGCATTTATTCAACATTAATAATTATCTATAAATTTATGATAATCATTTTTAATATCTAATAGTTTAGTTATATATGAAATAATATTATTACAACTCATAATTTTTATTATGACACCATTGTGTCATTATATAAATCATAGTATTGTTGTCAGTATTCAAAATATAGAGATTTATTTACGTGTTAGCCCATGGCAATATTACCCCAAAAGAATTTTAGTAACAAGCAGTTGCTGGTCTAAAAGTTATTGAACCATAACCATTTTTTTTTAGCTTTAGAATTGACGTTCATGCCTATTAATTAAGCTCTAATTTTCCAATTAAATAGTAAATTATGGAAGAGAAATTTAAATTCAAGTTTATGTTCTTTGATTTTATTAATTTATTAAATAAATGCATACAAATTAAGAATACTATTAATTAATTTTTTTAGAACATTAGTACGAGAAATTATTAATATCCGAAAAACTACCTATTCTAAAATCAAAAAATCCCAGTCAATAGATGTGTTTATTTCCCAATTCATAAATGATCGAATAAAACCATTATGGCCAGATGAGTGGATGAAGTCTTCCAATATCTTAAAAGAACTCAAAGTAAAAGAAAAGGATTCTAGGTAATGTTTTAATTTTTTATTTATTTTTCAGTAAATATAATATTTGTATCTTTTTATTCTTTATTTTTATCTATTTACCTAATTTATATTTAAATTTTAAATTTAATGATTAAATATTGGACGATAATTTGAAAAAAAATTTTTGCAGGCCTAAATTACCAAAAAAACAACCATTACACAATAGCCCTACTAAATTGTTAAGTGCTATTAAATTGGCTTCTGAACATAAAGTTTCTAATTCTGCTATGAAAAGATCGCATAAATGGAATAAACAAAAATCTTCAAAAATGTCTGACCTTAACACAGGAACAACTACTAAATCAACTAGTCAAACTCCATCTCCAACACCATCTACAACATCTGCTTTAAAGCAATTTTATAGTCCTCCTCACACAGTAGCTATTAGTACTTTAAGTAATGATACATGTCCTTATCAGGCTACTATTACTACTGCAGCAATTAATGGCTGTAAACAAAAAGAATCTGAAAACAATAGTGTCATTGTTAGAACAGAAGCATCTAGTGAAGATATATTAGATTTATCGCCAATTAAATCCAGTTCAATGTCTTATGCATGTAACAAATTAAAAGGTGTTACTGAGATTTGCAATAACACCTCACAAGATAATAACAGTCCTTCAAAAATGGTAAGAATGAATAACGTTTGAATATGTTTAGTTTTTTATCGACCAAAACAAAAATATTATTTTAAATTTTAAGTTTCTATTTTTTTTTATAATTTTTTTTTTTTTTTTTATATATTTATTTTTTTGATACAATATTTGTTATGGCTTAATAAAATGATATGTTCAAATTAAAAATAATTTTATACATTTTAAATTAATCAATAGTATTACATTTTTGTTTTATGAATGCTTTTGATAAATTTACAAGTCTATTAATATATTAATGTACACATTGGCTATAGTTCTTTTCCTTATTTCACACTTATTTATTATATTCTGTTTTATGCATGTAACAGGCTATATCTAGTCACATAGTAACATACAGTTTTTTATTGACTTGGTTTTGCACTTAAAGGTGTTTGTTTATGGTTTGTTATTAATATCTTGTACTATGTTAACATTCATATTTTATAAACAGTTTAAACAGTAATTATAATTTTCTGCTAATCAATGATTGTAAAAATGAAGGATTGATTTTATCTGTAATTATTAATTTTAATGTTGTTGATTGTAATGAAAATAGTGACATGAGAATCTGAGTTACTTAAACTAACATTTATTGAGTCTATTAAGTAAAATGAAAAGAAAAAATTTACATTTAAATACAATTACAAAGTGTTTTTTTTTATATCTTGATGTATTCTGGTTAGCATATTATTTATTATTTATTATACTCACCTCTTTGTTATCATTGAAAGCCCATCTGTATGCATTTGGAAAAGGGTAATGTATTATTGACCTTAAA
>VUJU01002807.1:0-32693 GCA_009835225.1 Aphis craccivora
ATGTATTAAAAATTTTATTAACTTAACTTTGAATTTAATTGAACAAAAAAATATTTAACTTAACTTAACTGAGTTAAAAAAAATCATTAACTTGCCCAGCCTTGAGTCTATATGTATAGATCGTTTTTTTATCGAATAACATTCATTATTTCAAAATCGAATAATATTTTTTTAAATGTAATTTGAAATTTCCAATCGAAATAAAACAATATTTTTTTTTTACTTTTTTGAATGACAACATACTTTTATAATTTTATATTCTGAAGCAGAATATTTTTTAAAATATTAATAAAAACAATGATAAAAAATAATAAAATTAAAGAATACTAATGTTTTGAATTGAATAAGTATACTTTGTTCCTCACCATAGGATGTATTAATATTTTAACTGAAAAATAAATTATTGTGCTTATGAAAAAAAAAAAATTTAGGTGCATGTTTAATAATTTACTATATTATTTTATCTTTTTTATGTATGTTTCTATAAGTACAAAACTATTTGTAAATGGTTTTAAAATGTTCGTTCTAACCTCATACTATTTCAGTATTTCTTATTAACTGCAATAATATTATTGAAGCAATTTAAACTGAACCATACTATTACACATACACTCAATAATATTGTTAGCTTTACAATTATTTAGTTATTTCCTGAATCATACATTTTGTTTTATCTTTTTTTTTGACAACCTAGGTTTAGCACTTATTGCTCAAATGACTATTCTTTGTTGAGAAAAATATTAAGAAAGACAACTCGGGGTACGGGGAGATTATTTTTCATAGTATATTTCTTTCACGAATGAATTTCGTTTAACGATAAGGGGATTTTTGAAAATTAATTTTTCTAATTGGATTAGCTTAATAGGAAATTCCTATTAAAATCATACTTTATAGATGAGATTACAATAGTGTAAAGTGTCAAGCGGCTATAATAGTTTAAAAACATTGACATTAAAACACTTCTATAGTCTATAATGATTGCTTTCTCTAAAATTTTCCAAAATGCGTCTTTATTATAAACAATATTTATCACATATTTCATTGATAATAAACTACCTAATAACTAATAAAATATAAGATGCATTATCTATGTGCTATTCTTAATAATTGTTATTGAATTATAAATTTTAGGCTTTTAAAGTATTTACTCGTATAAAATATATTTTAGTGTCATTGTGGTAAGTACGTAAAATATGTGCATTATACCTATCTAATATAAATAAATATTAAAATATATTTTTACATGACTACATTTTAATACTTAGTAGTATTTATATAAATTTTTTACTGTGGAACTATTACACGTTTGGTAATTATCAGATTTATTGTTGAAAATGTAGTAACGAGTAAAACGTATTAAATACATAATAAGATGTACACTGTACTTATACCTATTACTTAAAAACTACCTAAAATAATAAAATAATAATAATAATAAAATTTCCTGTCTTATAATAAAATATAATTTTACAACTATTTTAACTAAAATTGTGTTCATAATTAAAGTGGTTTACAGATCGATGATTATTAACTTATCAACGTGTCATTAGTCACTACTATAATTTATGTTTATCTAGTTTTTATATTTTTATACTTGTGCAATTTTGTGCATAATTTATTTATAGTAGAAAAATCAAAATTAAAAAAAAAAATCAGAATGGTAGGTATAGATAACTAAGTTAAGTACATGAATATTATTAATGAATAAAAAAATGTAGTTCAAATAATATTCATTTATATTAAATATATAGGTATGTTAAGTTCGTATTTTTGTGTATTGGAATTGAAATAATTATTTTAGTTTAAAATATATATTACCAATTAAATAGTATTGTAAAATAATTGGGTAGGTACTGCGTTATGTTTCAGACTATTAATTAATTGAAAATTTCCTCTGAGCATAACAGAATAATGTTAGGTAAAATTAAATAATAAATATTTACTTTGCAGGCGCTAAATACGATTAGTTTATTATGGTTAAAATGTAGGTACAAGAGATTAAATTAGGCGTTATGTATTCAGTATTCATAAAAAAAAGCTACAAATATGGCTAATTTAGTAGAATATTTTACACATTTTAACATTGATACCTCTGGTATTATATAAATCTTCTGAAATTATATGAAGCTGAATGATTTTCAAAAATTAATTTTATATTTTATGTTGGTAATCAAAACCTAAAGATATTTTAATTTTTTTTTCTTATCTATTTTCTTAACATATTTTAATAATAATCTTAATGCAGCTTATAAATAAATATACTGCAGATATCAATCAATACAAGTTATAATTACGGTACAAATTTACTGTTGTAATTAGTTGTTAAAATTTTTCATGAAAACAAAATATCGATTTAAAAAAAAACAGATACTTCACAATGAGTAGGTTATAAAAAATTAGGTATATTATTATTTATTTTCATTAAATTTCTTTTTTTCCCTGCGTATATTTATCATATTTTACCTTTTGGTAGGATAAAAAATTTAAAATGAATAAATAACTGCATTATCTGCATTTTGGCAAACGGCATAAATGGTTTGTGTCGTTTTATTTGGAGTGCATTTTAAAAAGTAAAATCAACAATATTATAACTGAACATAATGTTTCACCTCGGCGAAAAATGATTAGATATTAAAATTCATTATCTACAGTTATCGACAATAAATTACAGTCAGTGATAAAGTATTAAAGACTTTATTGAATAAATACATATATTGTACATGCACAAAACATAAAACTTTTTAGTAGATATAATAGCCCAACATATTAAGTATTATGGTGCTGCGTTGAAGTTGACGAATGCTCGACGACTCATCACATATAGACACTCTTTAGTCATTACCCAAAGAAGGGCTATTACATATATATATTTCATTATAAATCGGGAACGATGAAGTTTTATCGGTATAGTGACTCGTAAGTGTGTCGGAAAATTGATAAATCGATGAAACAAAAAAAGAAAATCGTATAGTCGGTCGTCCGTTTTCATACCGCGCGTTATATAATATATTACTATTATTATTATTTTAAATCCGACGCCGGAGGTCACGCGTGTATAGATCGTCGGGCGGTCATGTCTACATTATTATATTATACTCGCTTATGTAATAATAATAATAATAATAATATATATATATAGGTGGGTACATGACAATACACTGTAAGATATGACTTATCCTTATCACCGGTGGGGCATAATAGCCGCGCACGCTTGTGTGTGTAGGGGGCGACTTTTNGGGGGGGGGGGCAGTGGGAAAGGACGGTTGGTCATCAGTGGCGACGACGACTATACGACGGCGTGGTGGTGGCAGAAGAACGGGAGCAGAAAGTTTCGTCTAAACGAACACTGACGAGCACGGCAGTATAATATCGCGTGTGCGGGGTCGGCGGTTACAGATAGCGCAAGAACAAGAAGAATAAGAAGTATAAAAGGAGAAGAAGGAGGAGGAGAAGAAGAAGAAGAAAAAAGAAGAAGAAGAAGAAGAAGAAGAAGAAGAACAGGACGTGGTGTCGGTTTCGATGGCGGTGTCACTGTCTGCGCGCATATGTATAATATTATATAATATAATATTATGTTATATTATGTATGTACCGCACGTTATCACGCGACATGCGGGCGAACGACTTTGGTGCGCGCGCATCCGAAAGGGTGGCGGCGGCGGCGGTGAATGGTGATGATGGGCTCTCCGCCGCTACCCTTCTCGCCGGCGTCAGCGTGAGAGGGCGCAATATCATACTCTGCTCAGCTGACTGTGCGCGCCGCCCGACGTACACGCCGAGCGGTGGCGTATGCACAACGTATATATACGCTTATTGTATCGCTATGACGTAGTCGTACACACGCGTACAACACACCGTGCTACCAACTTTGCGGCGCGCCGGCCGATACTTTTTCGTGCCGCCGTCAGTGGCGATGCCGCAGCCGTTCGGAGCTTTATTATCGCCGCCGCCGTTACGGCGCACCCGTATCGCAGCTTTCGCCGCCGCCGCCGCCGTTACGTATCGCCGCTTACGTTCAACGTCGCCGTCGTCGTCGATACCGCCGTCCGACGGCAGCAGCACTAACGACAATAACAACAACAACAACGCGTCCGACACCACCGGCCCTTATCGCTGCCGCTGATTCCGTCGCGCTCGCAGTGGTCAGTCGCACCGCCGAGTGCACGTTCGCCCCGCACGGCCGTCGCCGTTGCCGTCGTCGTCCCGATCGGTGCCGTTGTCGTCGTCGTCGCTGTCGCTGTCGCTGTTATTGCCACTGCCGTCGCAGTCGCCGTCGCCGCTTTTGTATTATCGAACGGCGGCCGCACCTCAGCACGCTCGCAAAAGCTATTATCACTCTCAGGTATACCTACAGTCGCTGCTATTATCAACGTGCTCGTCGAACACACGAGATTCCCATCAGCACTGACGACACCGCCTCCACCACCGCTACTGTCGTCGTCGTCGTCATCGTCGTCGTCGCCGCCAATACTACTGTCGCTAGCACAACCTCCACCGCTGCCGTCGCCACCACCACCACCACCACCACAGCCGCCACCACCGAGTGTAGTACGACCGCTACGATACTATTACTACGACTCGCCACGCGTCACCGTAAGTACTACACATGATGGGTACCTCACCCCGTCGTCCGCTTCACCGAAAACACCTTGTGTGTGTGTGGGGTTGATTATGCTATGGTAGAATTTTTTTTTTTTGCAATTTCTTTTGAAAATTTCTTTTACATTCCCAGGGGTGGAAGTGGTGGGGGCAGGGTTGTATTATCTCCAGCGTGCACTCGCTGGTTTTTATTCATTCGTCGTTATTTTTCCCGCCGCGGGAAAAAGTCGTCTGCAAAACTAATTAGGCACTTTGCCAATTTCTTTCACAATGGAACTGGGCCACCACCGAAGTGTAGGTATATAGCCGTACACATATTCGCACTATATAGTTATTGGACCTTTTGATAAAAATTCGCCGAAAAGAAACCACTCTATTGCCAATACGGTCGGGCGCCCGCACGCTATAAAATTTATATTATCAGTCCCCTAAAACTTTTCTGATTTCCGGTTACGTTTGAAGAGATCGAGAAACGAGCATTATCATAATTTCGTGTGCTCGTATTTATTGCTCGACCGGCGGACCACCTCGGGTATATTTTTTTTACCTCGCACGTGTAAAAGCATCAAGAATTTTATGGTTATGAGACTATAAGGAAATTTGTATTGTGAAAATTAAACATAATGTATTATATTATATAAACGTATTATTCGTCTTGAGCGCTGCATTATACCGATTATTTTTCAAGTCTTCTGTCGAATCAGCATAAAATCGTAAAAACAAAAACAAACGTTTGCAAGCATTGGCTTCACATAATTCTTAGTGAGGCTCTAAGTTCCGCTGTATTGCTACTATTATTAATGTGGCTATTTACTACCATTTGAATAATACTAGGAATTTGACAATCTTATCACACGATCCATTGCCTAAGGTAAAGAAAGGTGAACGTGGAGTTGCTATCGGTGGAGGACAAGGATTAGAGAAGGGCGTGGGGAAAAAAATTGTTTCTAACAAAATTTACGATAAAATCGAGTTTCCACTCGCCGAATGGTGACGCCACCCTCGTACACATGACGTCACGCTGGTATTATATGAACTAGATTTTCTTCTTACCGAATGAAAACTCGTTTTTCCTTTTGGCCATTAAAAACCGACAATATTGATCAAGTGTCGTATGAAACGTAATTTATATATTATATTATTATAATATATATACTTATATTGGATAGCGAACACTGGCGTGACGCCGTACCACATAATATTACACTCGTGTAAACGTAATTATATATAACTTTTCGACATTACGACGCATAGATAGGTACATGATAATATAATATGATGTATTTCTATCTTTAAACACACATTCAAATTATACTCGCGTGCGTGTTAATATGTACGGTTATCGGCCGTGCAGTACCGATATTATAACGGAAATGTCATTTATCTACACCACAACCGTTTTATTTCACGCGTAGACACTGTGTAGGTATGCGAGATCGATTTGCCGAGCTTCCTACATAGACCTACCGCACTCGTGTCGGGTATCAATGAAAACGTGTCCACTGCTAACCATTATATGAAACACGTATGCACGCACGCACGTACACACACAAATACACAACATATAGACATATGAGTACACTATTGTTTTGTTCACAATTTTATACGATCGTAGACACTTATCGATACACTCTTGGCATGTCTCCGCCTTATACATCATAATATAATATCTATTGAATGTATAGTACTTCGCGATAATAATGTATGTCGAAATGCCAACATTTCAACTATGGGGTCGATGATTATAATATTATGTAAAAGTTTTGTCGTCGGTATCGGTTTTGATAACTCTGCTGTGTACATTCACCTATACTGACTTATATATCCGTCGGTTTCACGGATATCAAAAAGCAACAAATATCATGAGCAATGTATGATGTGTAAGTATATAAACCGCAGACAACAGACAGGAAAAAGGCATATATAGGTATATACATTACGTAGAGTTCTTTTGAATTCCAGTACACTGCTGTCTGTAATCATTATTAGTGGACCGTTTCCGAATGTGTAGACTATGCGGATGTTGGCGTCCCGTAACGTTCCCTCTCCGTACCATCATGCGTTGCGTTTTCCACGAGTCGATAACCACAATATTATATGAATGCATAGTGGCGTGGTGTTATCAATATTTCAAATGTTATAAGGCCGAAAGAATATAGGTACAGAACAATTCCGTTTAAATCGATAAAATTATATAGAAATTGTGGTGCAAACGCGGTTAATAATATTCAATTTATTGGTTAAAAAATATTGTAAATAAATAAGATAATAAAAATAAAGTTATTATTTGTGTTTAATACTGAAATACCAAACCTCGAATGGTACCTTTTCTATTATTTTGACATTTAATGTATTATTTTATTTTTTTCTCTGTTTGAAAATATTTATTTTTAATATTATTGAAAAGTTAAATTTCTACATGATTTTCTAATTTTTTTTTTTTTTTTATAACACATTAATGGTCAATAATAATTAATGTATTTTCTCAAATCATTTGAATATTGTTCTACGTGAGATTTTAAGTATAATTAATATTTTATACCAAAACAATTTCTTCATACAAAAATCTAAAGTATTTTTAATTTTAAATAATATATCTTTAAATATATTTATATTCATTAAATTTAAATCTACGTTATTTTAATATCATAGTCTTTTATTAAGCATTTTATTTTGTAATAAACGAATGACTCATAGTGTTATTACACAAGTTTTGTAGCAAACAATTAGATTTACGGTATCTAATTGTGTAACACCCACCGTGTGACCTAGTATGGGCTATCAAAGTGTTTAAAAAAGTTTTGGGATTTAACTTTTCAAAAAGTTCTGGTGAACTTCATTTTACGCCAATATAATCTCTAGACAATTAGTTTTGTTTCACAATATATAACATTATATATTATTAATCATTTAAATTCGATAGGCGTTTACGGAAACACGTTTTTTGATGACTAACATATAAAATAACAATGACTTAAGTTTAGGTAGAGTAAAATAAATATAAATAAAAAAAAGATCGCATTGTGGGTATATACTATAGCTACAGTATTGAGCGAACAGACTATTAATTTTGGACGTTTACTGAAATATGTGTTACATTTTGTGGTTTTATTTGTAAACGGTGTGAATTGTTAGGTATTGCAGGTTTAAGTAAACTATATGGATGCAATTTTGTTTCGTTGAAAATTAGAAGTTATTGCCTGAACTCTGTTGATGTTAATGAACAATTTGCCAACACCGTATTAGGATAAAAGTAACATTTTGTATTTAATAAAAATAAAATCCAAATGAGATAATTATATTATGACGTTTGTGTATTATATACAGGGTTTTAAAAGTTTAATTTTGTTGTCTTTATTTTGAAGTAATTAAGTTTATAATATAAAAAATAACAGTTAAATTAATCAAAAAAAAAAAAAAAAAATTAATCAATTCACGAGATTAGGTGTTTTTTAAGTTAATGGTATAATAATATATCATAATAAAAAAATATTTGAAATTAATTAGGTAGATACCTAGTTTTCATATTAAATAATATATTATTCAACGCACACGAGATGGGAATTTTAAATTTATTTCAGAAGTGGTTTTAAGTTTTATCAAATAACTTTAACCAAGTTAAGTTTAATTTTAAACTTAATATCGTAAGATAATGATAAAACTATTAAAAATTTCTATTAGAAAAACATATTATGAATAAACAGTTTAGCCATTAGTAAATATATAAGCAAAATATATTCTAAAACAGGCATGTGAAACGTTAAGTATCAATCAACTGAACCAAGAATATTAATTAGAGTACCATATAGTATATATACAGACCATATAAAAAACTTATCGAAAAATTATTCTATACAAATGTACAACAATTTTTGCTGGAAAAGTACATATTATATTATACATGATATTTACACCAAAATATCTGTTACTCTCTCTTTCTCTTTTTAATATATTTGCAATACAAAATAGAAATGATTTTCAATGATCCTAGTTTGACATGTCTGCTTTAAAACGATATTAACGACATTATAACTTATATTTTTTTTGTAAACTTATTGGTGTTTTGATGTAATTAATTATTATATCATAGTAAAGTCATAAAAATAACTAATGGTGACGAGGGAAAATTATCCTTAAACAAATAAAACAAATATAAACCCAGGTAATGAATAGGAAACTGATAATTCTATTATTTAAGTATACCTATATATATATATATTTTTTTTTTGAAAAGTAAGAAAATGAACTTAATTTCATGATGTTATGAGGTAATTTGGAAAAATTCCTTATTCTTCACATATCATTTAAAATTTGTATGATAATAGCCAAAAATGAATAGTTTCGATTGATCGCTTCTCAGATAAAGATACTGTAAATATTTTTGAAGTGTTATCGAAGCATAAGAATATCGATAAAAGACAAACAATTTTATGAAAAGTGTGGGATTGATACAATCTGTGAAATAAAGAAAAAGTATTTCTATTGTACTAAAATATATTTTGTATTGAGAATAATATTGGGGATGACCAAAGAAATATTTTGTAAGAAAGCCGAAGGGGTAAATGCAATAACTATAGGATAGCTGTGATATGAAATATGGATTATTGAAGTGTAGAAAAGACATTTTAAGTATGTTGTATTTATAAAAATAATAATTAAAATAGACGTGGGATTTATTTTTGACTTTGGTGGTCAACAGAAATTTCATTTATTTTGACATACTAATACGTAATTTCTAATTCAGCCGCAGTTAGGATTAAACATGAAACTATAACGCAAACAAAATACCTTCAAAATTTTAATATAGTATGTTCACTTAATAGAGAGAAATTTCATTCAAATATGTTTGTAAATTAAAAAAGAAAACTGTGTATAAATTTAAGTGAAAAAGTTTCATTAGGTATATTAAATTTCAAATATTTAATCAGTGATACTAATATAGTGATAATTTATAGTGGGCATTTGTTTAGTATCTATTATCTTGTAAGTTATTTTTTCATGAGGGTTTAAATGCTTAAAAATATACCATTATTCAACACATTAAAAGATCATAATGTCATGAATATAATAAATTATTTGAATATTATTTTCAAGAGCGTTGGTTTTATTATTTTTTATTTTCAAAGTTCACAAATTTACAACATTCTAAAATCAAGTATAATATTTAATCTTTAGTTTTTTTTTTTTTTTTGGTTACTTCGGTTTGAAATCAGTTTTTGCCTTAAAACTTTTTAAACACTCTTAATGTTATTATATATTATTATTATTATATTATGTTTCTATAACTTACTATAAATAGATTACAGAAATTATAATTTTTGTTCTTGATATAGGTGGTATCGATTACTTTTAATAAATTAAAATTGCTAAAGTTTTATTTTAATTTATTAAAAGTTGTTTCTGTAAGAATATAATATTATGTTTGTTCAAAATTGTTTTTAATGATATTTTACATGTTAATTCATCTACTAAAGACTATTGCAACTTAAGACCATTTGCTTTTAAAATACGTTGGCATGTGGCCTACTCGAATCAGTGGCGTGACTGATCAATACTACCAACTCATAACAATGGGTTGTACGTCTTTTACTTTCTCATATTTTTTATATTCATTAAATTCATAATATTCATATTATATTTTAGTTAGTATCATATACGTATTATATCTGTTATTGAACATGGAGTAATTATTTATTGTTTTAATTTATCGAACTTTGTGTTATAATAATTTAAAAAGTATTTATTTAGGCGGCATTTAATATATTTGCAAATTAAACGATACGTAAATAATTTTATTACTTATATCTTAAGTAAAAATTAAATTTAATGTATTCATAAATTATACAATATTAATAAAAAAAATATTATATAGTTCATACATTGTAATAGAATGTTATTTCAATACTGTATTGTATGAAATGTTATTGATAAAGGTGTCAGAGTGTGTGTTTATTCTTTACCTAACTAGATTTGTTAACCAATGACAATTTAATGTTACATTGAAAGTGCAAAACAAATTTCAGTGGTTTAATGACAAGTATTTTTCTTCTTTATTCTTCTTATCCTTGTTTTACTATCTTTCTACAACTTTAGTTTGAGAATTGTCGAGGTTTAACATGTATAACCAATAGTTTCGGGTATTTCTATTTTCTAATTTGAAACTAAGACAAACTCATGTCGTTCCATAAAACAAATATTGTCGACAAAATCGTTTCTTGTATTGGCTTATAAAGGGATGGGTATTGTTTTTGCTAACAATACCTATGTATTTATGGTTGGTCAGCACGCACAACCGTTTATGCTTTGTTTTTAATGACAGAATTCATTATTTCATTGGTTATTAATTATTTTAGAATTTTGATATACTTATTTAAGAAATGCACAGGTAAATTTTTATATTATTATTATTAAATTACTTTTACTTCTTTTACAAAAGAAGTGGCAAAGGAGAAATAAGATAAATAAAAATAATTGCTTAACTGAATTTTGTCAACTGGAAAATTATTAACATGAGTAGTTTTTTTGACATAATGTATCTCAAAAAGTTATAATAATGCTTGAAGTTAATTTAGTGATTATTTTTAAAACATCTTTAATATGAAATTTTAGTTATTTTAATGGCATTTTCCCTTTAGCTTACAACTAGTTTAATATATAAAAAAAAATAATGTAAGTTATCATACTCAGTTTTTAAGATGTTATATACTCTGAATCTTTTGAAAAGATATTAATTTATAGTATTGCTTTACGTAAAATATTGATAATTATCGATAATTTTGAAATCCTTGATATAATTAATATGTTGTACAAAATCTTTATTTGTTTTTAAGTAGAAGCATATTATTTCAGTAATTATCATTCAGTTAAAATTAACTTTTCAATTAAATTAAACGTCTGAATAAATATTAAATACTAATATTTAGATAGTATAAATGATCATCATATTCCTTTTCCTGATCGCAATAACCGTTTCAGATAACTTTGATCAAACTTTAACGGAACTAGTAAAGAGAGGTTCATTAATTTTGTAATTCCCATAAACCCTAAAATGAATGATTAATTAAAGATGTACAATTATTTAAGACGTCTAAACTGTTTTAATAGTGATTTATATACAAAGTAGTATTTTCTCCGATTAATATTATTGTCAAATCTTGTAGTATATAATATTATTATTGTTATAAACATTATAAATTTAAGTTGTAATAACTTAAAGAATATTTATGTTATAAATTTATTACTATAAATTATTTCAATATAAAATAAATATTAGGTAAATATAACGTAATATAAATATAAATTGCTTTTAAATACAAAATTTAATAAAATTTAACAAAATTTATAATTTTTTTGAAACAGCACATGTAAATTTGTATTGGTTTTATTGTGTAGTATTATTATTATATGACATTATTCAGATGTATTATACATTTAATATTTATTAGGTATAGCCCCGGTATAGGTACCTATTATTTTTTTAACTATTATAAACGCGTGCGTGTTGTAAACTAAATGATACAATTGTTCTACTTAGTTTTGAAAGAAAGTGAATGTTTGATATTATTTATACTTTACAGAGTTATGCATTTGTTTATTAAATGTACGAGTAAAGTTAATTTATTTTATATTATACATATATGTAGTAAGGGATTCAATCTCTTTTTTTTTTTTAAAATTGAAAATTGAAAAACTTCATACTCGCGTATACTATGTTTTTAAACCTCGGTGATTTAGTGATTATACTATAGATATTAATAATGTTTACAGTTATTTATTGTTATTTAAAAATCATTTTTAAAGCATTATGGTACAATTTGATTATGTCATATAATATAAATTCAAACGGGTTGGTTTTTTTATTATTATTTTGATTATTATTATTATAAGTGTATTGAAATTATAATTAAATTGAATCCTGAAAGACACATCATAATTTACTCACACTCGAGAAAGCACAATTATTATTAACTACCCATACTGTAATGTTTTTCTCCCAGTGGACATTGTTGAGAGTTGGAAACTTCATTAAATCAATAGGGGTTTATATTTTAATTTAATAAGATAATGAAATTTTCATGTTTAATTTCAAAGGGTATAGTTTATCGGAATTTCTACACGAGCTACACCGGCACATCAGCCGTCCGTATAGTTTCATCGTTCAGTCACACGATGATGCGGGTTGCTAGTGATGGCCACCGGCCACCGCCCACCAGGCGTGAGGTCAAATGTGTCTGTGTGGTAGTGGTATCGGCGGAAGTAGGTGACCGACAATTTATAAAGACTATGAAGAGTTATTAAAAAGAAAAACGCGCACCGGTCGACGGTAACACACAAGCATGTACATTATAATAATATAGTAATTATTATTACTATTATTATCTACGGTCAGACCGTGTGTTTACACCTCATAGTAAAACATTATTTGCACGTTTAACCCTCAGATAATCGTTGCGTATGTATGACGTCATGTGGTCATGTGGCTCTAATACACATCACTACGAGTGTTTGAAGCACACTTGAAAGACGAACGAACATTATATAGGAAACACAGCGTTTTAATGTTATTAAAAAAATAATAATAATAAAATTGTAGAACATTTTTTATCGCACACAAAGAATGATGATGAAAAAAGGGTAAAAAAAAAAAAAAAAAATACGAAATAAAAGATTGATTGATCGGTTGGTTAATTTGCAGGCGCGTGGGGGTTACACGGAGAGTATCGAACCCTCCAGGGTGCCGCCGCCTCACAAATAGTGTATTGGATGCGAGTTTTATGGGTTGCCGTATCCATCTATAGAATCTATATAATGTGTGTTCGTGTAAAAATGAAAATTTCGTTTTACAGTTGATGGTTGCTCGGGGCAGAATAAGTGAAAAAAAAAATAGAACTACTAGTGAACTTAACCCAACCTAGAGATAGAGTCGGTACCAAAGAGTAAACAGCCATTGGAGTATTATACTATAAGTATATAATAATATACCATATTGTATGCATTTAAATGATACCAAAGAAAAAAAAATAGTTTGTTATACGAACAAAATTGTCGCTGAGGCGTTTTTGTAGTAGTGATGTAAATGATATTATGCGGTTTGCACAGATGCGCCGCGAATATCATAGAACCACTGTGGTCGGTAGCCGCCAGTTTATTATCAATAAAACAATATAATATATTATACGGTACGTTCGTACCTATATAAAACGCGTAGGTATGACAAATGACAATTATATACAAAACAATATTAAAACAATATTTGCGTGCGTTTGGCTTATATATATCATGTATATTATAAACTAAATAATATTATTGTATATACATATATTTTCACGTCCAAGTAATGAACGCGCTCTCGTACATAAATAATATATTATATAAAATAAACCGTTTTATAATATAAAACATAACCTCGTTGTAGGTACATGTATCGTGTTTTAAATCATTTTAATATATTACTTACAATATAATTTATATGTATATCATATACTAGTAGTTTATTATAGTTTTTGTACCTATTATGTGCGATCGCGTTCACGCACGCGACTCTTTTTGCTGGCGTCACTTGTTGGTTCAGGTGTCATATGAGCGGTACACGTTAAACAGCGTAAATGTATAATTTGTGTAATATATATTATATATATATACAAACAGACTTGTATGCAAAAAAACTGCGAGAAGGGGGTCATAAGTAAAAAAAAATTAAACATTTTTATATTATATAGGCAATATATTATTAAATTATGTTTTTTTAGTTATCATGTCACCTATTATAATATCGTTTAACATCAATATTTATAAAAATAATAAAGATTTAAGTGGATTTTGTCTTTATGAATAAATGATATATATTTTTAAAAAAATATTTCAGTTGGGGCGCGTTAAACCTCCGTTTGAAATCTCAAAATTTTGCCTATGTATACATGATATATTCTTATTGTTAGAGAAATGCGAGGCAGAGCGAGTACATTCTAATATTTACGTCTTATTTTAATGATAACAATGATTGAATAACGGAATATTTAGAATATTTGATTTTATAATAGGCATAACGTAGTGATAATTTTATGTTGGAGCATCAAATATCTTTTTGAGGTATGAGTAATAAATTTAAATCATCACAAGTCCCTTTTTTCAGTTAGATAAGCTGTTATTTTGTTTTTAAGCTTTATGTTATTTGTTTGCTATAATCTTTTTTTATTTTTCACTGTTAAGTAAAAGCTTTTATTTAAGTTCTATTAAAATTTTTATAAATTACTTTTAGTGTTTATTAACAACGGCTGTATTTAAAAGTACACATCTAAATGTAATAGGGGTAGAATTGGTCATGGACCTAATTTGTCCTAATTTTGTACTTGTTATTTTATTTTCCTTTATACAGTGTATTTACAATGTATTATAACTGAATATAGGTAAAAATATCCATATCTATAAAATCTGAGATAAAAATTTACGAACAAAAAAAAAAGTCCGAGTAAAAATGATCCGAACAAATTATTTTGTTTTGCAACGACTTGAAATAAAAAAAAAATATTTTTAAAAACGTTGCTGTTTTCATTTACATATTTTGAAATTTATATTTTTTCTTAGAAAATCTGAATATTATATACTATTATTGTATTATATTTTTCTGGATACCATATTAAATATATGTATAAAACGTATATAAAAATAAGTTAAAGTTTATTTATCATATAAGATATTTTGTCTTTTTAAATAATTTTATACAATCAGCAAGTTATTTTGACCCAATACGATCAGTATTGTCGTTGATAATCTTCAGAATTACAAACGAAGTATAGAGATGGTCAGATAAATTTGATCAATGGAGAATAAAAATAAATGAAAATAAATTATCACACATTACCTTGGCACCCAAAATTCAGTCTTCTAATAATAAAACAATTCTCATTGTTAACTCAGTTAAATACTTAGTCATTCATCTCGATAAACGTCTAACTTTGGCTACCCACATCAAAACTAAAAAAAATATTCCAAACTTCATAGTTTAAGACACTTTCAAACTTTATATTCAATGACAAAATTCTCTTTTATAAACAATTAATTATGATTTACGGCATTCAAATTTAGGAATCGACTAAAGTTTCAAATGTAAATTTATTTCAAACCTTCCAGTCAATCAATTTATGTTTATCGACCAAAGCTGTGTTATGCGATACCAACACCGCACTCTTCATAACGACTTTAAAATTTCTACTCTCTCAGTATGCTTCCACTCAACATAAAAAATTCTACTCTAACACTTAAGTTCACCTAAATCCCCTAATATCAAATCTCTCTTCTATTAAGCTACCGGATAATCCTCCACGTTGCTCAAAGTGTAATTGGCCACGTGACCTGCTTAACAGAAAACTAAACAAAAATGAAATAAAAAATAAAACCATGCGAATAAAATAAAACCATTCAAGTTGAAGTTGTTTCACTGGACGACCACTTCATTCAATCCCCAAGTCATGTAACGTTTTGTAGTTATTGCTTATTGTATTTTTTTGTATACAGATTTTAAATATAATGTTCTTAATGAATAATAATAATTAAAAAAAAAAAAAAATCTTTGTGAGCATTCCTCTCCCCCTATAAATACGAGTACTTATAAAATATCGTTTGTATACAAGTAATTACAATAAATATATAATTTCAAGTTAGGTTAATTTAATAACATAAAAGTGTAGGTATCAATGATTAATATGCATGCAAATTGAATAATATTTGTCGGACGTCTCGATCTCGCCACAGGTATGAGGCAAAACGGGGTAAACAATGCTTAAGCATATTTTAACCGTTAACTAGTTTAGTCATACACGAGGCTTAACTGAATATTTAAAACATTTTTTACCCATCAATAATCGTATCCTTAAGAGTATAATATTGTTATAATATTATCTAAACATTTCGGATTTAAAGACAAAACGTTTTCTAGTGAATTATATTATTATAGCTTCGGGTAGGTAACTATATTAGTTTACCGTTCTGTACCGCGTTTACCAATATTATTATTATTATACGCGGTTGCGGTAGGTATAGTAATATACGCCTGCGTATTAGTGTTGCAGTGTTACATATTATTGTATATATATATATATATATATATATATTAAGTACTATTGTTGTTGTTGTTATTATAAACGATTTGCAATACAACATTAATATGCTAATACACACACGACTTATGGCAATACGTAAAAGGTACACTCTCGACGTTTACTACGTTATCCATGCGGCGTATGTGCCACCGCGCACCGGTCGCAGAACGATCGATTCGTGTTTACGCGCGCACACACTTCGGTCGGCCGCGTGCACACATATTATTACGTGTCATTAAAATACACACACACACACACACGCCGACGGTCGTCCTATCGGCCGTGTATAATGTATTATATTATTATTATAATAATATGTGTACAATAATATTATCATACTCGTGTGACTCTGCATATATTTATTGGTACACGACGTATATTAATATGTACGACACGCGGCGGAGGTCTCGGCGTGCGCGGTATGGCGTGTTATTACGACGACCGCGACGTGTACCTACGGTCCGCGTCAGTCCGTCCGTCCGTGACCGGTTACGCGGTCGCGTGTCATCGGCCGTTGATTTTCATTCCTATATTTTCGCCGCTATGACTCGAGATCGTTATATTATTATATAGCACGCGTATAAAAAATAATGTACGTATAATAAACGGGTACCTACGTATACGATTTCGCTCACTCATTTATTCATTTTTTTTCTCGACCTTTTCCCACTATGTATACACAATATATATAAATAAATAAATATATATATATTAATATATATATACACATTCGGAAAAGATAGGTAAGCAAGTAGTATACTTACCTACCTTAAGCCATACACACGCGCACACGCACACCTATAATATATTATAAACCTCCATCGTATAACACCGATTTCGCATTCGACGCGTCCCGTCCCTTAGCACACCGAAAATATCTTAATTTTCGCGTGACGCGCAAAAATCGTTTACGCGTTCGCGCTACAATGCTCGAACTCCGCTGCTACATGGTTTTATATTTTATGTAATGTATAAAACTTAACTAGCAAAGTTCACTCGTGTTTTTATTATTATTATTATTATAACATGCAGCAGCGTAGAGCGGCGCACTATATATACACGCGTACACGTTAAGGGTTGTGAACGCGTGCGCGCGCGCGCGCGTGTGTGTGTGTGTATGACACGGTAATCGCACGTGTGTTTTATTTATATGCTTTACTTATCAACGGTAGTCAAACGCGGCTGGTCGGCTGGTATTGCGGTGAGGCGGTGCCGGAGTCTTATCATCTGCATCGGGCCGCAAACCCACGACGACGACGGCGTCTGTGTAATATTTATATACCAACTATTCGCATTAAAATTAGTGGGTACACCGAACGGCTGATGTCTGAAACGCTCTACTCGTGTATTCTATGTTTTTGAAACCACTCGTCTGTTCTCCACCCACAACCGACCCCCACGCCATTTCGCACACTATTGAGGTGCAGTCGGTATATGAAGGTATTGCTGGCGTCTCGTGTGGTGTGACTTGGCGTATCCGACGAAGCAGCTTATTTTATACGTTACACGAAGTATAACGATAACACAGCATGGGCGCAACTAAGGTAAAAATTCTGGGGGTGTTAGGTTAGCCCCGAACAAATGTATTTACAATTTACATTCATTTAAAATGTTATATTATATTATTTATTTAAAATCGAAAAATAAGCACAAATAATTGTTATTTTACTTATTCTATATTCGTCGGCTTTTTGATTTATTATAATTTATATTTTTACACTTGAATACGTGTATTTTTCATTTTATATAATAGGAATACTCTAATAGTATATTAAATTTGGACAAAATAAATTATAGTTACATGACAAAAAAACTGGGGGGACTTACCCCCTCCTAGCCCCCCCACCTAGTTGCAACTATGTATCACAGTTATAGGAGAATAATAATAACAAAAATTAATAAATAGCTTCCGAGTTTACTGCAGTTAATTATTAACCATATGAAATACCAACAAAAACAAACATAATAATTTATATATTATAATATTATATAATACATTACAGACATACAGTACGTCATAAACAATATTTTATTAAGAATTGAACAAACGTAGTGTAGATAAATATAGGTAAAGCATTGGTTAAAGTGAGGACCGAGTCCCGCTTGTTATTAAATTTATAATTTTTGCACCCTCTTTGGTTTTAATTCTGAAATTCCGGGGAGGGGAACGGTTGAAATAAATAAATAAAAAAAACGACATAGTATATTACCATTTATCATTCTCTGAGAAACATATTTTTATAGTACCATGAAATTGATCCATTACTGACTGTTATAACAGTTATAGTGATATAATTTGTACGCAGATTTTAACGCTATCACAATTTCTAATTTATAAATTGTACTTTACTTATATTATATTTAATTTAATACTCTTAAAATTCACTTATCTTGCTAATTATTGTTAAGTTTTAAAATAATATGATTATCCATAATCATATTTGTGTTTTATATGTTATTCATAATATACAATATATTTATATATTAGTATATAGTTTGTACTTTGTATTGATACTAAGCTTTGAATCCTGACACTATTATGGGCATTATACTAAAGATGAGATACCTAGGTGGCTAGGTTGTTTGAAAGTTGTAGTAGTTAAATTAAACTAATGTATTTAAGAGTATTATTTGTATGTAAATTTAAAATAAAATTAATACTAGGTATTTTATTTGTTTGGCTATTTATTATTTTTTTCAAGTTATAAACATTGATTAAGTATTAAGATTTGTAAGATTTGTTTGTCAAATAAATTATAATCACATATAGGTATTTTTGATGAAATATCTCCAATAGATTATTCTCTCTACTTGACATTATACCAACTTAATATATATATATCACTATAGTATAATATTATTTTTAATTATTAATAATACGTTATCGTGCAAATAGTATTGATTGTAGATCTCCATTTCTTCAAAAGAAAATTATTTAAATAGTTATTCAAATACACAAGAGGTTTTTATGATATTCATATGAAAATTATAGTACAGGACAATTATAATTTGTTAGTATTTACGTTCTTTTTAATTTTTTTCACTTTTTCCACCGAGATTACGTAATTATATACACGCTATTTTAAATATAATAACTTCACGGATCTCTATTACTGTGTGACAAATAAATACGTCGGTACACGTTTTATTTATTTAAACGTTCCTTGTTTGAGTGAATTTTCATTTAATTGTTATTTACACGAGTTCGTGTATCAATATGATAAAAAATAATAACTGTTAACTATTGAACATTTTACTCGTTGTCGTTCTTAATTAGATGATTTAAACTTGTATATTATGAATTATGGTATAAAAATTAATAAACCCTGTTATCATTAATAAATAAGGGGCATCGTTGTTATTTGGCCAGCATTACTTAATGGTTAGGTTAATATTAATTATTATACTATAATAATTAGTATTGTGAAAATTGTATACGTAATTTAAAAATAAACATTTATTTTGAATTTTCTTTTTTATGAAAAACAATAATCTTAGGTGTTTTTGGAAAATTCCATGTATTAATTATAAATATAACGCAACAAACTTTTATAAAAATGATGCTGATAATTATTTAGGGTTATTATTCAAAATTAGCATGTTACATATCCCTTCATAAAAATAAGTAACGAGTTACTATATATCTTGTTTTATATTTATATTTATTTTGTGATCCATGGATTAAATACCTTAATATCACGTTTATACTAATATTTTATATTGAATGAGAGATTCATATTATAAAATATAACTTCACATTTGTACGGATTCGAATGAAAAACAGTTTTTGTTGTTGTTACATTGAAAATCGAACTTCATTCTATTCGAATCTTTATGGTTCTAACCCTTCAAATGAGATAACTTTGAGACTTTCAACGCTTAGTCATTTGAATATAATAGCTATTGGCTATTTACATTCTACCACTGGAATGACGTTTAAATATTAATGTAAAACCAAAACTTTGATAAATATATTGATAAATGATTTTATTATATTTTGTAATAACATTTTATATTGATATACCCGATATACTTGAATGGTTGATTAAAAACACTGATTAGGTAGTAAATTTGTATTATGAAATCACTCATATAACCCTAGATTTACCCTATTGTGTATAACTAATCTACTGATATTAATTTTGACTGGGTTAAGATCTGATAATAATAAATATATTGAAAAATATATATATAAATATAGTTTGTTCTTGCAATACAATATACTATATTTATACAAGTACAACTAGATTTAAATACATTTTAAATTAATAACAAATACCTGTGTATGTTGACAAGAAATTAAATACGTTGTAAATTATAACTAATAACTTATGAATTTTATGGGCTTTGCAAGTTGATATTTTTTGTTTACTTTATGCAATTTATAATTATAAAATATGGTCTGAATTTAATGAAATATGTCATATTATGTTTGGACCGGTAATGGATTATGAAATTAGAAAGACTAGAATATTCTGCATTACACATAATATATTTTCTATGGTAATTTAGAAAGGAAAACTCATTTACTGTGTATACAAGTTGTCAAAATTAAATGTTTTCGAAACATAGATAATTAATTTTGTTTATATTATATGAAAAATTAATCTTATAACAAACACTTGGAAAAAAATGTTAAGAAGTTCTTATTTGAAGCCGAAAAAATTTCCAAATGTTTAAAGTTAAGTTAGGGTTTATTTTTAATTTTGTCCAACTACTTACAAATGCTTTAAAGTTTTAATGGTTTTTTAAGAATCTAATATATTTTGCGTATTTTTTGTATTTTTAATTGCTATATATGTAGTAGAAATTCAAAAAGAAAAAAAGTTTAGTGTATAATGTATGATAATATATATATATATATATATAAATAAAAAGTAAATACTAACTCGTTTTTTCTTTTATTTTAGGTTTTTGTTCATAATCTGAAAACATCGTAGCTGACACAAAAATGTCCCTCCTCAACGTTAAAGGTAACGTACAGAATGTTTTTCAAACATATTTCATTTCAGTTCAGTCAATTAAACCGTAACCCTTGTCTAGCCGCTCTTAGAAACGACAATCCCTCAACAATCCTATGAAGTAGCTATCATTTTAAATTCAGCTCACGTATAAATTAAAATTACAAAATCTCGTTAGTCATGATCAGTGATACGCTGTTTTATTGTCCTAGAGAAACTGAATTTCACTGAAACTTTTTTACAGTTCTAAACTGTTTTAGATACGTTTTTAAAATAATTATTTTTCATTATTATTTTTTTCAGTAAAAATGGCTCGTTATGTTGGAGACCAAGGTGAGTACTATGAATATAATTTTTTTACACCTCGACACAATTTTATTATACTATTATTACAACGCTGTCATGGGGTTTTTTTTTCATTGACACAGAGAGATTGATGACCTGACAACTTTAGAAGTTTGAAAATTTAGGTTCAGATAGACGGCCGTTTATGGTTTTTTTTTTTTGTTAACTTAACGCTTTATATTGTTTGCCATTAATTCGCCAAATTACCCGTACTAACTTAAAACTTCACTGTACAGCACATGTAAACATTTTGTTTGTTTCTTTTCTTTAATACTGTGTTGTAAAACGTTAAGGCTGTTGATAGCGAACTATTTTTAAGGGGTCATATTTAGGCAATATTCGATATTTTTCGTGAGTTAAGTGTAACTGTGTGTTTTGTGACTGATCATTAGTGTACGTGAGTTCCCCGAACGCTATAAGTAATTAAGGATAAGCTGCGGGCTAAGATTCTTGGAAATCAGTAACGTACATACGCGCAGTCACATGTCACATAATTTTGCGATAAAAAAAATACTTACATACATGAAAATCCCAAAAAGCGAAAAAAAATTCACCTAGTACCAAAAGTCCGATTTTAATTTTAAAAACATATTTGAATTCCTTTTTTAGGTTTTATAGGAAACGGATTTTTTATTTTTTTTATTGTTTAATTACTATAGTAACAAATGAATTATATTTACATATAATTATTTTTTCAAAATTCATCTTAATTTAGTGTTACTAAAAAAAAAAAAAAAATCGAAAATCTATTTCCTATAAAACCTAGAAAAAAAAATAAGGAATTTAAATATGTTTTCAAAATTTAAATTGGACTTTTGTTACTGGGTGAATTTTTCTTTCGCTTATTGGTCTAAGTTCACGAAAAAACGACCAAAAATCGACCCGCTTTCAACAGCCTTAACTTATGTCTCTGAGAAATTAAAAATGTAAATTTAATACTGAAAGAATAAAATATATTTGGTTTTTTATCACTTTTTAGTTTTTGTTTAAATTAAATAAAATAAATTATACAGTTAGGTTTTTCGTTAAATATTTACAAATAAAAAAAAAAACAAGTAACATGGCGTTATGTATAGGCAATTTTGCTACATGGATGTGTTGCATGAGTATTAAGCATAATATAATATTTGATTTTACATAATAATTATTGGACAAATAAAAATAAATATTTGGTTTGTTTTAGCGCCACAATTCAGCACATATGCCACTTTAAAACTACAAAATGTTAAGTGTACTACCGTCACGGTTAAAGGACCAAATCCTTGTTGGCAACAGGATTTTCTATTGTAAGATTAATTTTTCCCCATAAATTCATTATTTTTGGTAAAGATTTTAGATCATAATCATGTTTATACAAGCAAGTAAAACTAATAACACAATTATGATTTAAGCACGAGAATTTTATAATTAAATTTATGGTTAATTTGCATTTAGAATTTCAAAGTAGGATTTATTATGTTCTATAATATAGTATTATCCGTTTAACGTATTTTCATTAAATATATTATATATAGTATACACATATATATATATATAAATGTATATACATATATTTATGTTTTAAATTTATTTTAGATTGAATATTATTATTTTTTTTTACATTTTTAAACCAACTGAAATATTTGTTAAAAAGTGCATGACATATTTTTATAAAATAAATAATATTAAAAAAAATAATCACTTACTTTAAATTTTGTTCAATAAGGCTTTATTGAAAATTGATAAATTATTTTTTCTAAAATCTGAACCTTGTAATTTTTATTAATCTACCCTTGTATATTTTTAATTTATTCTGATTAATAAATTATATCTAATGTGTACAGCGAGACAAATGACGTTAATACTGGTCTGTTGGTGGAAGTGTGGCGCAGAGGGTTTCTCTTGGACTACGCGATAGGATACCACATGGTCAGCTTACCAACAGTGCGTTACTCCAACGAGGTAATTTATCATTATAGAAATAGAACTTTAGTTACTCAAAAACTTGAAAACAGTTGATAAAAAGGTTGTGTACTAGACATTTCTGTTCAACTCAATGTATTCTATTCAGAAACTAGAAGAAATCGATCAAAGTCTATAATTTTATTTTATATATCTATAATAATAAATAATATATTTAATAAAATACGTTTATCTAAATAAAATATTATGCGAGATCTATTTTATTGTACTTACTTATTATAAAAAATAAAATGATAAATAAATATAAAATATTTTGTTACGCAGATGTAATATGTTGTATATATTTCATAAATAAATGTATTATATTCCTTCATATAGTCTTAACACTTTTGTTCTGATGGTTAGGCACGTTATCTAATTATTTTCACTTATATAACTTGCTTATTAATCCAATTGGTTATTAGGGTGAAATTAATATGCTATTTGTGCATTGTCACGAACATCGATGTTCAAAGTTCAGCTATATTATAGAGACAATTTTGATTTTGATTTTAATAGATTTATCATGTAAACCAGTCATATTTCATATGATTTTAATAAAAAACATAGATAGTTTGTTCTGAAATGATTAGGTTTTATAGTCTTTCAATATCAATTTTAATATCTATACTTATAATTTAATTTTAGGTTTATAAGTAAGACAATTTAATATAGGATCTAAAACGGTTCTTATCATGATTTTATAATTTATTTGTTATTGTATTACATATGTATCGTTAAAGATATAGATGAAATACAATTATGTGACACGGTTTAAAAACGGTGTTGATAAGTTATATAATTTTATAAATACCTAGTGTAAATGTACTCTAATATTTATGTGATAATCATTCTATATTACAGAAATAGTGGTTTTTCAAGATTATTTCAACATTTCAAATGTTGGAATCTTGGTTAACATATACAGTATAAATAAAAAAAGTTATTTATGTTCATTTAAATAAAAAATAATATTTTCTAAGAAAAAAAAAACTATTCTACTATTTTACGGTTTAATATACGTATTCATGGATATTTTTAATAAATTATTCTATTTGAATAACTTAAACAACTATATAATATGTGTATAATATAATATTATTTAATTGAAAACCATAATAATTAAATCTAGTTATTAAACTATTTTTTGTATAATTTATGATTAAAATTACTTTATTTATTGTATAGGATGGCGAAGGAGATTGGGTATCTTTAGATGCTGAACTTGAAATGAGCGACGGTGTAGTGACTGGTACCAGGTGTCCTACAGGACATTACCTTTTGATTGACGCTAGGTTCGAACTACCTTTTGGTAAGTGTACAAAAACGTATATGTATTTTTTTTTAAACCGTGCCAATGTAACCATACTAAAATATAGCTTATCGGGAAATGTTGACGAGTTATTATTCTAAGATAATCGCCATGGACTCTTTAAAAATATATAGAATCATGTGCGATATCATGATGGATTTTCAAATTTTAGGCCCTTACGATCCACCAACTGGTTGGAAAGAAATCTTAGGAGAGCTGGATAATTCCAACACGGCTCCGCCGAGCGCCAGTGCATCAGGAGGTATAATAAAGAAATATAAGAACACTTAAACGTTTCGCACGTCTGTCTGGGCTTTATCGAAAGCATGGTTCTTCTCTAACACTACACCTTTATTCTAATTGACTTACGAAATATGAAATCAAATGGGTATTGCTATTTCCAATTTATGTAAATTAATTAATTACATCCCAAATGAAAATGTAAACCTGAATAAGCAAATATCGCACGTTTAAATAAATTTAAAATATAAATTTATTACTTATTTATAACTTACTATATCAATGCTTTTGAACGATGCACGCCTAAAGTAGCTAATAATTTTATATTTATAGCTAAAAAATTAAGAAAAGCGTGCCGATATTATAAAATATAACTATCAGGTTTTTTTTTGTTTCTTTATAAAATAAACGAATATAAAATTCAAAAATATTATTAAAAGTAGTATGCGTTAATGGAAATAAGGTTTTTAATGTTGTATAAAATGTACTCTATAGGTTATTATAACATATAAAATAAATTAATCGATTATTCAATAAGACTTATCTAGTTCATGGTGTTAAAAATCAATTGATAAATAATATTATGTAATTAAAAATAAAAAATATTCTATATAAATTATTTTATTGTACAATTTTTAAATTATGCAGGAAATACTTTGGCCAAATACCAATTATGATAACTTAATATGACATACATTTGATTTATATCTTAAGGTATTTTAATAAAATTTTACTAAAAATTATTGTTTTTTTGATATATATATATATAAATGAAATAAAAAAAATAAAAAATAGTTTTGAAATGAAATAGAAAATATAATGATAGCTGTTTACTAAACTTATGAATAATTGACATTCTTATTTTGTCAACTACAATAATTTGTAGTAATAACTGTTAATATTAATATTATTATCACTTTAATAAAAAAAATATATTTCTTTGTATTATACTTTAAGCTAAAAATATAGATAGTTTATTTTATTTAAACTACGTATTATAATTTATAAAGAAACATAGGTATTTATTTAGTGCACTGTTTAAATAATAATGATAGTAATAACAACACCCATTTGACTTTGTATGAAGTTTTTTCAAATCTTTCATTCTTCTTGAACTCAATTCAATGCTCTTTCTTCAATACATCTTCTTTTATTATTATTTTTTTATTAATTTATTGTGTGTTATTATCAATGGTCCAGAACTGGATCATTGGTTACATTGTAAATATCATTTTATTCAAATTTACATAATATTCCAATCGGTATATCATTTTTAATTTACAAAATGTTGCTGGGGTAATGTTGCTTTAAATATTTACTTCCTTGTATAATCGAATATCATCTCCCCTTGCATTTGGATAAAAATTATTTAACCTAGACCTGCTCTAATCACCCACATTTCCTCGAGACGATCAATGCTTTTGAACGATGCGCACCTAAAGTACCTATATACATCAATATATTGGTTATAAAAACACTACTCCAATGACCAATATACAGTATTAATTGTACACGAAACAATACACATACACACACACACACACACACACATCCATAACTGTAGCTCTGTCGCTTGAATTTTAATCCTATTGAGTATAACAACATTTCATCTGTATGTTATGAGTATTGCTATTGTATACATATTGTTCTATAATATAACATACCACATATTATGTACTTCATTCTTCTTGTTTTACATATTATCTTCAGTGCATATCATACTATTTATAAACATTATTTTATGCTTACACACAACACACACACAAACATATATAATTTATAGGTACATACTACATATGTATATATTATAGAATTATATAATTCCACCGTGTTACAAATGTCTTGTGGTACATCTATCGATTGTCAGGCGTTGTTGGATCAGGATCAGAAACAATTGCTAATCCAACGCACGTCTTTGCACATACGTAAATATTATTTTATATACACGTACACAGTGTGGGGATGTAAAAACCGGATCGCGAAAAGCTCACGTGACTTTTTGCAAAAAAAGTACATTATACCGAAATGCTTATTCTAAATGGCTTCTAGTTTCATGGATTTTATTTTATTGTCCTTAGCACGTCATCTAATTATAATAATAATGTAACGTTACGGTACCTACCATTCTTTGAATAAAATGCCATAAAATATATAGTATAATATCGTGTAGTACGTAAATGATATTGTCCAAAATTCATTCCAAACAGTTAAACTTTATGTTTGCTAATCTTCAATTTTAAACTTCTATTTTTTCATAACTTGGTACATCATATGAGATATAGGTGATTATTAAAATTTTTATATTTAGATATAACGTATTCGTTTAAGTGCCATATAGATATATTATTATTATATAGATATATATATAGTATTATTCATTTCAATTTGCTAATACTTTGTATAATATATACGACACTCTTGTTTTTTAATTATGAAATTGACAAATTTTTAAATACCTACTTTATTCTAAAAAATACTAAAGGGCTTTGTAAATATTGTAAATATATAATACAATTCCCGCAATCTGTCTATATAATAAAAGGTACTACATATTCAGTAATCAACAGCGATTAGGTACACTTACTATTTTTGGAAAAAGTATTTAGTATATTTATGTATACTATATAGGTACATAACTCTACACAGTGTATACTGTAGTTCTTATTGTTTTATTAGTAATGTTTAATACTATACATTATTTTTTTCTTTTATAGATTTAAACACATAAACCAAAAAAATATTTAGTTGATATACTATGTACATAGAATTTAAAGATAGTATTATTGTTGTAATACAAATTTAATCATTTTAAAAAAATATATAAGTTAATATAAAACAACATACCGCATTTTTAATAGATAAATAAACTACCAATAGCATAATATAAATATATAATAAAATAATTTTTAGAAATATACGCAAATAACAGCATCCATACTCAATGCGAGGTACACTAACAATTAGCAAACTTATATACAATAGTGATTTTTTAATTTATTTTTTTTTTTACTAAAATCCTATTGGCTATTAGGTATATAATTTAATAATGATTTACACTTTTGAAACTATATACAATTGTATCATCTTCCTCGCATTAATATTGGATGAGTGAATAGCTTTAGATAACTTAAACTATTTTTTTAGTACTTGTCGATCCATCAAAATGTTTGCTTTTAAAGAGTAGCTCTATTATTGCGATAAACTGTAGTAAAATAAACCTAGATGGCTAGATGGAAAGTTTTTTTTATACTTCGATAAATAAGGTCTTACCTGTTCTTGTCAACTCCATCATATGCGCCAGAGAAGCAAACTCGGGGGATTTCGGATATGGATCATTCACCTTTTTATTCTACGCGTGCAAATAAATTTTGATAAATTTGATTGGAAATCTTATGGATACCCAAATTTAATGAATATTAGTTGTGAAAGCTAATATTTTTGTTTTGAGAGTAAAACGGAAAAAAATGCTAAAAAGTTTTCTAAGTTTGTTGTCCTCACGGTTAATTTTTTGGGATATTGGGTAATATTATACAGAAAATAATAATATAAATAATAGGTCAAGCCTTATTGTGTGTAGACAATGACGAAATCTGTGATATTGTGGACTATCAGAAAAAATTCGAAATCCTAAACACTTTTGAACAGGACTCAAGATCTGAAGATGTTTCAGCACAATTTCAATATTATGGGCAGTGTAAGTACCATTTTTAAATTTAACAATTAATGCTCAGCTAAATATATTGTTAATTTAGCTGCAGGTAATTCAGAAGATAGCGATTATACAAGTGATTTTAATTATCCAATATGTCAACAACAAGCAAATTCCTCAGCCTCTCAGTTTAGAAATCTCGCTGATCAATTAGAAATGAGTCCTTGCAGTAGTCCAGATCATCCAAATACAAGTAATTTAAAACAAATTTGTTATATTATCTTTATTATTTTTTTTAACATGAATAATTGACGAATGGTTATCAAAAATTAAACTTCGATGAAATCGGAAAATACAGAAAATTAATATTTATTAAATATAATAACATGTAGAATTGTAGAGAATTAATCATAATAATTTACTAACACGATATTTTTTTTTCTAGATTTTTAGTGAATACCTAAAAGTTATTTAATTTTTTTTTTTTTTTTTTTTTAAGAAAATATTTATCAAAAGACCTATTTCAGTAAATAATTTAGTTTAAAGTTTAAACAAAATGTGTTATTGTTATCGGTAAACGTCCAGTTTTCTCATATTTATTCGTCGTATATTTAAATTTTATTATAGTTCTTAACTAGTTTTATAAATTTTCAAAGTATATTATTTATATTTCTTCTATAGAATATAAAATAATCTTGTATTCGTCCAATCTTCGTTAAATTTCAAATCAAAACTTTGAATTTATATTTTATATAAACATAACAAATATTTTATATCAGTCCTTTAATCTAGTTTATGAACTTAAATTATTATTATAACTTTAATTTTGCATTCTCTCGATAATATACCTGATTTATTACTCTAATAATGTAAAATAAACTAATTTCTTTAAACATCTACTCATATAAAATCATCTTACATCATAAAGATCAATTTTGATAAGTCAAGTTGTATAGACATTTTCGTAAAAGTATTTATACATATAATATTAATTAGAAGAATCTTATTCGTAAAAAAATAATTTTAAAGTAAATTTTCATTTATTATGTAGGTATATAGTATATAAAATGATTAAATATCTATATAGATTTATATTTTTATAATCATGAAAAGCTGTCTAATTTTAAAATAAAAATTATTATTTATATTTATTTTATTTTATTTTATTTTATTTTATTTTTATTTATTTATATTTATATTTTTTCATAATTTTAGAAACCTCAGCTGGTAGTCAACATCTATATGACTCTCAAAGGTATGAAGAAAGGAGGGTCCCAGAAGAAGATCTGTATTATAATAGTAGGCCAAACACTTATAAAGACCACAAAAGGTAATATAATTAAATGGTCAAAGTATGTTATTTATAATATTTTATTGATAATGAATTCATGAATAACAATAATGCGCAGGCGAAAAAATGACTACAAAATAGGAACCAGTGAATGGTATGACGAAGAGTCTTCAACAACATTTCACGACCAAGAACAATTTGCCACTTCTTCCAGACATTCTTGTAAAAAGCATATTTCTAAATACCAACAACGAAAAGCAAATAAAAGTATATTTAAATTACATTTCATTTACTGTACATTAGATGCTTTATTTTTTAATTTTTAGATCGGAGGTTAAGTTTGGAAAGACAATCGGCTTTGTATCGACCTACTTATTACGAAGAATTTTATGATAATAGGGACCAATTTGAACCTTATGACAATAAACAGTAAGTTGCCTAATTATTTTTAAGAAATCAATTTTTGAAAAGAAAAACAATATTATCTATTGGGAAAATATTTGTTATTTTAATAATATAATATATTATAGTATTTAAAAGTTTTCATATTAATTAAAAACAATATTGATTTCTAAGATTTAAATGATTATCTATAATATAAATTTTAAATATTGAAAAGAGAATATTTTTTTTTTGTTATGCATCATTGGAGGGGTGAATAATGGTAGTCTAAAATATATAAAAATAAATATTATCTGAATCAAAATGTAAAAACTATTTAATTTATAAACCATCAGTTCAATATATATTTAAAAATATTCTGTACGAAATTAAACTTGAATTATAGGTATTAATATCAAAACCAGAATGATTAATATATTTTGAAACAAAATATTCAATAACTCTAGTGTATTCTAGGATAATTAATATATTTTATGAGATTATATTGTATTTTAGATTTAGCTTCAGAATTTGGCACATTATTAACTATAAATATTTTACAAAACGTTTAAGATATATTTTTAAATTTTATTTTAGTACTTAATAAAAAAGTTATCAAGGATGAAAATACAATATTATAATATAATATTATATTATTGTACAAGTATTTATTGTTGTTAATTTCTTTTTAAAAATGTATTAATATATTAAATTCAATTATACATAAAATTATAATTAATTATACTTTTTATTTTCTAGAAATTGTGAACAAGTGATTCCATATGGACCAGAAAAGTATTACAATGATGGACTCAACGATGAAATTTACAACTACGATAATAGGTTAAACAACGTACAAAAGTTGATTATCAACTTAAGTAAAACTATATTTTTGTGTGTTTAGTTATAGTTATGCAGACCAAAAAGAGGAAGATAGTCAATGGGATGGCGGGGGTGTTGGAGAGTACTACTATTCACCTGGGTCGAGTAGTGACACTCAACAGCTAAAATCCACATACCCCGTTCAACAAGAAGTCGATGAAGAAAACGAAGAGGTAGTAAAATCAATAAAATATTATTGGAAACTGGAAAACTACTATTTTTTATTACATTTACTAAAAAAGCAATTGAATATTGGTTTGTGTTTATTGTTAGTTTTCGAGGTAGAAAAATGAGTAAGGCGTGATGTTAAATTGTATTTTTTGACTTTTGAGTACAATAAAAATACGCTTCACACATATTTATCCAATTCTATTTGTTTACAGTTTGATAAGGGTAGGTAGGTCACATAGGTATTGATTATAACTTATAACTTGTGTCTTGTATACTCAAAAAAAACTAATACAAAAATTAGTATTTAATAATAACTAATGTACTACTGTTAAAATACTTGATATCTAGTATCTATATTTTCAAAATAGGTGAAAAAATTTTAAGGTCTATTTAAATATTCTACCTTAAATAGGAATTATATATATTTTAGATTCTGAGCTGAGCGATGATTGTATTTATTTTACAGTGTTGTGTGTTTTTTTTTTTTTTGTGTCTGTGTACACGAGAACGTGTCAAAATAATGCTTCAATTTCAAACTTTGGGGGTGGTTTCCTATAGCAAAATTAATGTAATTGGTGCATTGGGGAGGTAATTTTAATCACTATAAGAATAACTTATGAGGAATTTTGCATTAAATTTTCAAGTATTTTCATTGGCCAAAAAAATATTATTGACACTTCAAAAAATTTTTTTTAGAAAAATTGACAGTTTCAGTTGTCTATAAATAGCTCAAAAAAAGTCAAAATATTCTGAAAATTAAATCACGTAAATAAAACACCAATCTTAATAACTGGTAAAATTTTCAAGTATTTACGACTTATAC
>VUJU01002808.1:5896-32689 GCA_009835225.1 Aphis craccivora
CGAACGGCCTTTATTCTTTAATAAACAGTTTAAACCATTTATTTTGTGGTCGTTTATGATCCTTAGGGCCATAACGCTCCAATTTACAACGGGTCTTTATTCTTTAACTTTTGTTGGATGTTCTGTAATCTGTTTGTAGAAGAGTGTGGTAGAGTGGTCTTTAACAACATATTATTTTGTTCACGATAATGCGACTTATATTTATAAACACTTACTCCGTACTAGACACTTATTGAAATAAAATAAAGTGAGCATCGAAAAAATGTTCAATAGAAATCTAAACTTGACTTATTTACGGATTAAACATCTTGTACAACCGAAAATATTATGTCGACAGTTAAGTGTACCAAGTATAAAGTATCAAAATTATTCAAATACCCACTGTAAAATAATTCAATATGTAACTGGTAACCATTTGTTTCACGACACCAATACTACTAGTACTGGTAGATTTCTATCATGGAAATGGTTGTTAGCAATTTCACTTTTATATGCTGGATATGATGGTCAAAGTGAGTTAATAGTAATTATAATTTATAAGTGATTAGACTTGCAATCTTAAATCATTTCTTTTTATTTATCTTCTCAAATCAGATCAATAATATAATAATTGCATAATAAATTTTTTGAATAAAATGTGATAAATTAATCTGATACATATTATACAACTTAAGAAGTTTAAAATAATAGTATTTCTATTTTCAAAATTTCCAATGCTGAGCATGTGTTTAGCACATTTAAATGTTTTAATCTAATTAACCAATGCTTCAAAAACACTGTTTAATTATCTTATGTTTTGGATACAAAATTATGTTGTTGATAAGTTGTATTTGTTGTAGATATTTTTGACATAATAAACCAAGGATCAGCAGAAGAATTAACTAAGTAACTAAATTAATTAATTATTAAAGTTAATTCATAGAAATATTGACAATTTAACCTGATATTTTTAGTAAAATGTTATTTTTAGATTTTTAAAAGATAATCCAAAGGCAGTTAATAAAATACATTTATTTGGTTGGGCTCCAATACATGTGGCTGCATCAAATAACAAATATGAGCACTTAGCAGTTTTATTAAAATCTGGAGCAGATCCAGATTTGAGTGATGGTTTTTCAAATTGTATAAATGTTGCTCGAAAGCGAAATATTAACCCTTCAGATGGTAAATAGTAAATACATACGTAATTGTATTCTTAATAATAAAATTAAAATTTTTTATTTATTTTTTCTTATTTCTTATTCTAATTTTTTATTTCAGTTCTATCAATAAGAGAAAACCATTTTATGCATAATCTTAATGTTAATGCAACATTTCAAGGATTTACTGCTTTTCATTATGCAGCATTATTGAATAATATTGAATCGTTAAAAATTCTAATGGATCATGGAGCTGATCCTCTTTTAAAATCCGTGACTGGTCATAAACCAATAGATTTGGTTACAGATTTAACAATTTATGAACTACTTGCTGATTATGAAAAAAATGTAGATTTTAATGTATTAGTCAGTTAAGATATCCAAACACCAAAATATCCAATAGAATTTGTTGACTTATATCTACTTATTATAAATATATACAGACATACGATGGCAATTTACCTAACTTAACCTAACCACTATTTTGTTTACCAAAATTGAAAATAGAACTAAAAAGTATCTCCTGGTGATAAAAATTAAATAATATAATAGTGATTTGTATTTATATATTAAAAATTAATTATTAATTAAATTCAAAATATATATATAGTGGATTAAAATCATGTTTAAAATGTTATCTTATACTTAACTACTTTTTTTCCTTTGAAAATATGTTAAATAGTAGTAGTTTGAATTTATTAGAGTAGAGTACCTATATAATAAGTAAATGATAATGTTTTTCTAAATAATTGGTTTTTGGATGTATTTATTATAATATCATATTTTTGGATTTTAATAATAATTATTTTTCAGTTTGAACTTATTAAAAATAAAAAGGAAGCAGAAATACGAAAAAAATTTCCTTTAGAATTGAGATTGAAACAAAAAATTATTGGCCAAGAAAATGCTATTAACGTTGTCTCATCAGGTTGTATGAATAATAAATCTGTGTTTACTACCTATTGCTTATTATTATACTTCAATTATTTATTAGCTATAAGACGTAAAGAAAATGGTTGGACGGATGATGAACATCCATTAGTTTTTTTGTTCCTCGGTTCATCTGGGATAGGTAAAACAGAATTGGCTAAACAGATTGCTAGCTATCTACACAAAAACAACAAAGATGGTTTTATTAGACTTGATATGTCTGAGTACCAAGAAAAACATGAGGTTTATAAAAGAGAAAAAAAATGAAATTAATGAAAATATTCATGTAGTGTTCATTACTGATTTTCATTTTATAGGTTGCCAAAATGATTGGCTCTCCACCAGGGTATATTGGATATGATGATGGTGGTTACCTTACAAAACAGTTAGCAAAAAATCCAAATGCTGTAGTATTGTTTGACGAAGTTGAAAAAGCTCATACAGACATATTGACAATATTGTTACAACTATTTGATGAGGTACAATAAATATTTACTAAAACATTATATTGTAATGTTACTTATGTTGTGTGTAGTGAAGTTATTTTATAAATAATTAAAATAACTTCATTTTACGTAATATGTTATTGACGGTTTTATTTTTTTATTAGTAAACATAGACTTTTAAGCCATTGGCTCTAAATGTCTACTTATAATTTATTTGTATAATTTTATATTCTGTCCAACTGTTCTTCTGTAAATTCCCACTATCCACTACTTTGTCATGGTATAACTATACTGAGTGCGCCGAGAGAGCGCAAGTCGGGCCACGCATCCTCCTGCATCTCCCTGCTATCAAAATCGGTTTCCCTATGGCAGAGTGACGTTTGAGGATGCACAGAAAAACGGATTTTGATCACCTCCAACTTGCGCTCTCTCGGCGCACTCAGTATAGTCTCAATCATGATAGAATATTAATTAGGGGCGTGCATAGTTGGTGTGTTCTTTTCTTTAAAATAGTTATAGAATTAAAAATTTACATATTATAATACTTCAACCAACTTATCATTTAATCATCTTAAGTATAATATATTTATATTTTTTATGTACATTTTTATACTAGGATAAACCTTAACATCAATGTCACAGAATAACAACTATTCAATTTGTATATTGCATTTTTAATTGTTTCTAATGTGTATATTTTTTTAATGCTTAGTTTGGTGTTTTTTTTTCATTTTATTCTAATTTAAAACTTTACTTATCATCCTTAAATTCTCTTCATAATACGTACAAATTATTAAATTAACAACTATATAATTATTATTTTTTTTTTCTAGTTGTTTGTCTACTTTCTTATTGTAATATTTTAATTATTGTATCTCATGTCATTATCAATGATTTACTATAAACAGTTAGAATACAAAATATTAAACACTTTTATTTAAAATGGGTTTTTTTTTTTAGTTTTCTACTGTAAATTAATTATTATTACTTTGCTATAATCTATCTCATAATTTAAGAATATTTTTATTAATAATTAAAATATGATGTACATAGTGCATGTAAAAGTAATATGTTTTATATAGGGCCGTATAACTGATGGCAAAGGAAAGACAATTGAGTGCAAAAATGCCATATTTGTTATGACATCAAATTTAGCTAGTAATGAAATTGCAGACCATGCTTTAGAGTTAAGAAATGAGCAACGACAAAATAAACTTATAGAAGATAGTTGTGAGAAATATATTTTCATTATAATTGTTTGATTTTACATTTAATACTGTTTTTAATTATTGTTCATTTTAGGGCTAACCAATAAAAAAGTTGAAAAACATGAAGAAGTTGTAACATTTATATCTAAAAAATTCAAAGATCAAATTGTAAAACCTATTTTAAAAAAACATTTCAGACGAGATGAATTTTTGGGACGAATTAATGAAGTGGTATACTTCCTACCATTTTCAGAAATGGAATTGAAGACTATTGTTCAAAGAGAACTGCAATATTGGCAAGAATTGGTACGTCATACATATTTCAGATAATTCATGCGATTAGAATAATTTATATAACTTATTAGTATTATAGTAATTAGTAATTACTATATAGTGTAATAAGTGCTTTGAACCACTACTTATTATTTTATTTTAGTAAAATTGATTTTGTAAAAAACTATAAAAATAAGAAATTTGGTGAATAAAAATATTCTTTTAGTTATAACAAATACTTATAAAGAGGGTAGAAGAAACAAAATATTATTTTATTAACATTTGAAATTAATCATTCATTTATGATAACTATGTATATAAAATAGTACAGTTTTAAATTTTCAAGCAAATTTAATGTAGGTACAGTAATTTCTATCTGTCCCAAATTGTATTTAACTCATTTGTTTCAGGCTTTAAAAAAACATAATATAAAAATTGAGTGGGATAGTGCTGTTGAACATGTTATAATTGGTGCATATGATGTGAACTATGGTGCCAGGTCGATTAAACACGAAGTGGAAAGGTCTGTAGTAGCTCAACTAGCTAAAGCACATGAAAATGGATTAATTAAAAATAATACTGTTGTTAAAATTGAAGCAGATATAACCAAAGGTGATCATGGCAATATCTTTTTGAAGATTTAATAGAAATACATATTTAAAATAATTGTTTTTTCTGATTGGTTGTAATATTATATATTTTATTTGTTATTTCCTCCATTACATATTTTATGTATACAAATAAATAAGATAATTATGATATACATTAATGTTTTGAAATTATTATGACCTTGATTATAATATTCGTTTTATACAGTATTATATTCATAACTTATGAGTTTTGCAGCTGTTTCTTCACAATTTGTTTTTTGGATGTTATAAAAGTCACTGCTTAAAATCTTGATTTTTTAACAATAACTTACCTACAGTTTTTACTTATATAATATATATATATATATAAAATTAATATAACAACTATGTTTGAAAAAATACTCGGAAAACATTTGTTTTGTTATGGTTGTAGTTACAGAGCCTGTATAATAATTTATTATAAAGACTCTAGTTGTAGTCTTATAGAATATTGAAATATATAATGGTTCATTTAAAAATAAATAAATTCTTGAAAAATGGAATATTTACATTTCAAAGTTGGTGTACCTGAATTTTGGATTTAAATGGTTCATAGATATTATCTATGAAATTGTTTCTTCCAGAATATTATCTCGGGCTGTTAATTCAGAGGAAGAACTGTCCGGAGGCCGGTTAAATAGTTAGTATTTTGTTTATTATAATTCAATATTTATGTTAACATTGTTAACACTTTAATAACAAGCTAATAACCACGATGTAGATGAAATCTATTGAAATCAAACATGATGATATAGTTCTTATTTTACCATTTTCCAATCAGTTATATTGTTCTATATCTAAATTCTAATTCATATTTCATATTAGTACTTAGGTATCGGTTATTTAATTTTTTTTTTTTTTTTTACGTTGTGTTTATTTATACTTAATACTTTTTTAGTTTAATTTTTTTTTTCATATTGGATGTGTAAATTACCACCTTGTTAATTAAAATATAAACGTATATTTCTTATTGATTGATGAATACCTAAATAATTATTACTACATTTCAACCCAATTAAAGATGGACTCTACATTGAATATTTCACGATCCTTGGACAATTCATTGTCGATGATTAATCAATCAATATCAGCCAAAGATAGTTTAGATCTATCTGGTAAAATGTTGGATAGATACTTTGCAGCAGATGACTCATTTCCAACTCTTCTTGATAAAATGCAAATAACCAAAACAGACAGTACCAGCAGTCAGTAACATTTAATATAGTTATTACAATGTATTTTGTAACTTCAAAATTAATTAAATTAATCAAGCATATTATTTTCTGTAACTTTAAGGTCAGAGTGTTAGTGGTTGTACAGAATATGACTATCCTAAAGAAAGTCTAGGGATGCCTTCAATTACTCCTCTTAAATCAAGACACAAGATACCATTACCAGGCGCATTACTTGAGCAATGGAATGGTATTATCTTAATTTTAATGTCTTATTTTCATTTTTTTTTTTTTCAAAAACTTAACTGCATATTTCTTATGTTAATGCCCAATACATTTTATAATAATAACTATGAAAATATATTTTATTTCCTTTAATTTAATTAACTTATTGTATAGATGCTCAAAATTTTCATCGCAAGATGGGAATATTTCCTAGTATAAACCGAGTTTGGGTCACAATTGATCAAGAATTCTTTTTATGGGACTATACTGAAGGGTAATATATTGTTAACTATAATCTAAATAATTGTAAAATTAAACAATTTTATATTTTAGAACGGATTTATCTTATTTTGATGGAATGAACTCAACTATTTTTGCAGTAGCACTAGTACAACCTAAGCCAAATGTATTTCAAGCGCATATTAAGCATTTGTTAGTTTTAGCTACTGGATTAAACATAGCAATATTAGGAGTAACATTTAAAAAAGTTACTGGTGTTGATGGTAACTATATTATATCATTATATTTTTATATTTAAAAATTATAAATAATAAACAACAGATAAAAGTAATGAAAATAATACCTACTGAGCTGACATTATTTTAATTAATCATTACTTTCATCATAATATTTATTTAAAACAACTTATTTGAAATATCAAAGAATGTTATTATTATTATTATTTATTTTGGTTTACGGATTTTCAACAAAGAGTATAAGTAAATTGGATTTAGTTTATACTTTTAAGAATCAAAAGATCTCATTTATTTTTAAAAAAATTCAGAAGAAAATAATATTTTAATTTCAGAAATTTTTACACAAAATCTATTTTTATTTTTTGAATCAAAAATTAACACTCAATGCAGATTTAAAATGTTGACCTAATATAATATATATTAACATTTACTAAACACATAATATAATTTTTCTATCTGTTTTAAATATTTAATATTTTCTATTTTTTTTAATTTTATTATAAATTTAATATTGAGATCCTTGTAAGTTGTTCTTACAGCAATTAAACAATTGAAAATACCCAGATTATGTTTTTAATTTATTTACTTTTTTAAACAATTAAACTAAGTAAAGTGTACACTGTGAATTCCGCCTGGTATGGGCACCGATTTATATTAGCGGGCAACCGCGTAATATTGGCAAAATGGTCTAGTCCCAATACAAATGTATTTAACTAATGTTAAAAAAAAAGCCACATAATATAGGCTCTCAATTCGATTATGTGGGCAATTTTTATTTTATCATAGTGTTAGAATGTGAACATAATATGTATTTAAAAACGACTAATATAAATGGGTTTCATCAGATCTATGATACAGTGTTAATCGAAATTATTTAGTATGTTATGTATAATTTTTTTTCAATTGTTAACAGGGCTGGTCCCAACGTGCTCACATTAAACTTAATAAACTGTATTTTTATATAATTTTCTAAATTTGTATTACAATTTTTTCTCTTAAAATTTATTATATTTTGTTGTATTTAATTGAACAAATATTTATAATAGGAATTTGAAACATTTATCGACAATATCGTAAACTGTCATTCTCCGTTCATACAATAAAATTAGAAAATATTTAGTCTAATTATAAACTATTTATAGCCATTTAAAATTTTTGGTTTTTTTTTTTTTTTTAGTCTTGATAAAAAAATTTTCATGTTTTTTGGTAAAATTGTTCAACCTACCCTCTTACTAATAGGTTTATAAATACTTATGTAATAAAATATATTAGTTACACAGGTCAACCTATTGTCTTTGCTCAAAATTGTTCTTTGTTTATAATAATTTAAAATTGAATTCTAATTAAAGACATCCAATGTAGTGACCTACTCAATAAATAAGTAGAATTAACACCTACATTAGATTAATTTCCCTTGTTTTTTTTTTAAGAATTTTATTAACTTATTAGTTAATTACCATTTTAAATAAGACAGAATATTAATATTGCTATTTCAATATTTTATTGTTCTTCCTTAATAATTATGTATTTTATCATTATTTAACATGTTGACTGCCACAGGGCAGCCAGTGGTCATCTGTAATTCTCAAATTGTATGCATTTGTGACCGCCAGCACCCATACTTCATAATTATTAGCATGCCATATGACCGCCGGTGACCATAAATGTATTTGATTTTATATTATTAACTTTTCTATGGCGCTACAATAATGCACTAAAATAAGGACTAGAAATCATTACAATTTTTTTGATATAATATGTTTTTTCCCCATTTTCTATTTTTTCAAATACTTCTAATATACAAATTTGGAATACATTGAAAAATATGCTTGTTGCATAACAAATAACCTAATTGAATGACTGCCATCGGTCAACGTGTTAAAAATACATTTTTATTTAACTGGTTTTTTTTTTTTGCAATATATAATAAATAATTTGTTTGTATTATTAGGTAAAACTGTAGAACAATTGGAACTCACTACAGATACCATTTATGAAGTTCCCACTGAAGGTGTGATAACCTCTAAAATTGTTGGAACAGACAGTGGTCGAATTTTTCTTGCAAGTGAAGATGGTAACCTGTTTGAAATTGATTATTGGGTATTTATTGTCTTAAAAGTTTATTATTATTATTATTATTATTAAATAGTAAATACTACTAACATGGTTTATGAAAGTTAGCAAATAGTTATAAACAGTATTTTTTTAAATATTTAGAAAGATTTGGGATGGTTTTCAATTGGAAATGGTAGACGTTGCAAGAAAATTTGTCATTCAACTGGAACTTTATCATATATTTTACCATCATTTTTAACACATGCAATCACCGAACCCTCAGCCATTATTGAAATAGCTGTCGATAATACACGACATATACTTTACACACTGTCTGAAAATAGTTCAATTGTAATGTATGATCTTGGATCTGATGGTAAATCTACAAGTCGAATCGTTTCTTTGTCACATTCTAATCTTGAGCATCATGTTTCAAAACTACTCAGGTAAATATTATTATTTTTAAATAGGTACTTTTTTGTTGTCAACCCGCCACCTAGCCATATAAAAGTCAGATAATTGTTAAATACCTACAATAACAAGACTTTCAAATAAAATTGCATGTAAATATTTTTTAAAGATGCATTATAATTTTTTAATAATTGTCATAGAATCTATTTGTTTTGGAAATAAGTTTTTTTGTTAAAATTAAATGGTTTATTTTTTTAATGGCCAAACAGTAAGATCTATGAAGAGGTAAATAAGGTTAGATTAAACCTCAACCAAAAAATTTCTGAATATACGCATTCTGGTTCCACACTGCTTAATAAAATTGTTTACAGATAACCAATCTGGTTATGATTGACAATGTTTAGAAACTCTGAATGCTCATATTATGATGTATATTGCTGGAATATGAGAATAAGAGAAACAATGCCTGAATATAATCATCAATGTTGAACTACATATTGTGTTCATTTCTCTCTAGGGGTATAAATAATTTATTAAAATTAATTTTAAAGATTTCACACTTCCCTGATGTAGTGCACAAAGTTTTATTTCGCTAATTATAAGTTCTTAATGCTAGGTTAGGTGATTGAAATATTTTAATATAATAAACTAAAACTAAATAACTTTTAAACCATACAAAAATATGTATTTTGAATTTTAAATGGTTGGTAGATTATTAGTTATTATTACCAATCACATCAGACAAATCCATTAGTTTGCAATAATTTGATTATTGTTTATTCATATGAGATACATTGTACTGTGATTATTGAATTTTTTAAGTTTATATTTCATAGCTAAACCATATACCTAGTCCCTAAATTCTTAATCACCATCTATGAAAAAAGAAATCTAAAACTTCTTTAAAAAAAAAAAAATATTGTCTTTAGTGTACATATTTTCTGATTTTTAGTGTTATAACTTCCAAGCCGTGTTAATAACATATAGCAACACCGACATTAGACTATCATTCATAATATAATAAATTATAATTTTAAATATTGTATAAAGTATTTACCTTTTTTCCATAAATATATCATGTACTACACTTAACTTCACTTAATATATCAAGATAAGAGAAATATAAATAGTGAAAATAGTTTAATTTTTAGATTATAATATAATCTATATTTTTCCAATGTACTAGTGGCGGAGCAATAATAATAAAGTACCAAAAAATAAATTCAATTTCAATAATAACTAGAATTTTGGTATATTTTTATTTCAGAACTATAGAAATAGCTCAAATAACTATATTGAGTAGCATAAAAATCATAGAAGAAACTGAATCACCTAACGTCCATCTGTTAGTTGTATCCAAGTCTGGGTTTAGATTGTATTTTTCTACTGGAGCAATATCCTCTAGCAATACTAGACCTTTCACATTACAACTAGTACACATACGTTTGCCACCAGGGTATAATAGGGTTATTGGAGAATCTAAACCGAGTAGTGTTCAGCACGTGTTATACAATAGAGGTATAATTTTATTTCCTTATTAAAACTACAAGTAATTAAGAAAAAATTGCTTGTAACATATTAGTACCTTTAGCCTTTATTCGTATTATTATTTGTATACATTTCAAACTTTGCTTAAATTAACTTTAACATTTTAATTATAAATTAAATATCCTTAAATTCTAAATGAAAATGTTAGTAGTTGGATAAAATCCAAGAAACGGCTGAAACAATATTTACAAAAATAAAAGTCAATATAAATGCATGTAATATTATTCTAATATGTTAATTTGATATATTGTTGGTTATACTGCAAAAAGAAAAATATTCAACTTCATGTATTTTATTTGCAGGTACTATTATAATGGCATGTAACACTGACATAACTAATTACAGGCCAATGCTGTGGTGTATATCACCTGATGAATATGCATTTAGTTATAATTTCAGTGAACGATATTTTATTACTGATTTGGATGTATGTCCATTAACACTAGATAATATAGGACCTAATTTATTGGTATACAATGACCCAAGTTTACCCCAACCACCACTCATTGTTCGTCAACAGTTTGAAAATCGCCAAGAATATATAACCTTGGCTCCACAAGTAAGTAATTTTAAGAAAGATTTATATTCACTAATACATTATTTGTTTTCGTACAATAGGGTTTGGAAATATTTGAAATGCTTCGACCTTATGACACTCTCTGTGAATTATTAGCCAGCAGTCAAGGTTCAGAAACAGATGCTATCAAAACATATTTTAAAAATTTCACAGATAATCAAGCATGTGTGGCATGTCTCACAATTATTTGTGATCAGTCATTAAAAAATATAAAGGTTAATACTTTAGTTTTTTTTTCTATATGTATAATTTTTATAGTGTTTTTAATAATTAGTTAAATTTATGTGTTTTTATAATAATTAGATCAAAGAATACGCAACTCGTGCATTTTTTACTCATGGTGGTGAACCTAAATTAGTGACTGAAAATCTACACGAATCACTTCATGAATTAACAAGAGTTCCACAAAATAATAGTATGAAATATATATTTACTGTTTATATTTGAATTAGCTTATTTCAAATTTACTTCTTTTTATTTATCTACTTATTCCTTTAATTTCACGATTGCTAGTTTGAAAAAAATTGTATCTTTAATTTTTACTTTCATGTCTTAATATTCTATGGTTACTTTGGTTTAATTTTTAATTAATTTATTCAACATAAAGTATAAATAATTATTGTAGGCAAAGTATGAATATATAAACTTATTAATACCCTTTATAAACATGTATTATTTACCCAAAGAATGAGATACCAACTATCACTTTTAGGTTTCAGATCAAGTAATTTTTCAACATTACCTATACCACCATCATCTATGCCAACATTTATAAAAAATCAGACAAATATAACACATTTACCATTTGAATCCACTAGTGTTCGGTACTCATCAAAACATAATGGATTATATTTATTTGTGAGTCGTTTACTGAGACCTCTATGGAACATTAAAGCTGTTAATATGGAGATCACTGATGGAAAAGCTTATGTAAAATATAAATAATCTATTTTATGAATGAAAACTAAATTTATAATAATTACATTTTCATTTTTAGATTGTCAATACAGTGTCTCCAGATGATTGCTTATATGTTGCAAGTCATTTGCAAACTTTACACTCTTTCATGAACAATTATTCAAAAATGTTGGCAAACTATTCTAGAATACCATTAGATACGTCTAGACGAACAGCTATTCAAGATGCACATCAATCTGAATCGAAATCTATTGAATGTTTGAAGCAATTAGTTGTTAGTAGTGCTGAAGTATTTAATTTGTGGAAATTACTCAGTGAACATCAATTTTATACTATTGCGAATGAATTAATTGATGTAAGTAAAAAAAAATGATAATAGTTTCCTGGTTTTTATTATTTTATATTCTGCGTAAACAGAAAACATACGAATGAATGTATTGGTTTTATAATAATTTATTTATTTTTTGTTTTTTTTTTTTTATGATATCACTTTTAGGAACTGTAAAAATAATTCAATTTTCACTATCTTTTCTATTAATAAATTTGATCTTATTGATACTGGGGGTTTAAAAGTAGAACATTTTTTCAAATTTTCTTAATATGGTAGTCATTAGTTCAGACTTGATGAAACCAGATCTCATTCAAAAATCCAAAATAAACTTTAGATAGGTACATAAAACATTAATAAATTGTTCATAAAATTAAATAACATGTTGATTTTTGTAAATCACAATAATTAAAAAGGCATATATAAAATACAAATATGGATTATATGATTTAGATGAGTGGTGCTTAACTTTTGGCCCATTATAATGAAAACTTCATTTTTTTTTTTCATAAACTGAATTTAAATTTAAATGTTGAAACTCCAATCTCCTGTTTGATTGAGCAAATATGTTAATAACTTCATAATAATATTATTATTATCAAAAATTTACAAATGTATGTTATAAAAAAAAAAAAAGACGAAGATTTGTGACTGAATAATACAACAATACATTTACATAGGATAACAGAAAATATTAAATTTAAATAAATTAAATAGGTTACACATTTTGTTGCAGCCAACGTGGAGACCCCCTACTGCCCCCTGAATCAGCGCCTAATATAAGCTCATTGTCTTAAGCTCAAAATCGTTTTTTATATGCAACAGTTTATTATTGAATTTAAATTTAACATGTCTATTACAGTGATCTAATTTAGTGTTAAGATTAAAAACATTTAATATCATTTTTTAGCATGAACAGCGTGTATTGCAAAATATTACATTTAGAGAATTGATCCTTTCACATCAAGAACTGTGTCAAACTTTGGTTCAAAAACTATTAAACACGTGAGTATAAACAAAACTGGATTAAAACAATTTGTGTGTTGGGGCAAGTATTTTTCCAATACTGACTATCATACTGTTAATATTCTAGTATAAACAAAATACGTTTGGTTCATTCTGTAATTTATGATAGTATAAAATATGTATAAGTAATTTAAGTAATTGAGTATACTTATAGGCAGGACTCGGATTTTATAGCACTAAAAATGACTAAAATATGCGCTATAATATGCTCTAAAAACACAATAAATAGCAAAAAAATTATAAAATTTTTTTAAAAATGTATTTTGTTCAAAAATTAAAAAACTTATATTTATAAATTAATACATTTAGGGCCAGTATTAAAATCTTCGGTTACGCTCTGATTTACGCTAACCAGCTGATAACAGATATTATTACGGGCAGAATTCCACCGGTTAAGTGTCCGTTAAATTTAATTTAAGATGATAATACTGGCCCTAAATCTTTTTTTAAAAAATTGTAAATAATAAAAAATAAAAATAAATGATAAAAAATGTATACTACAGTAGGTAATACTACTTGAATTTGTTGATTCATTAAACTATAAAATATAAACGCTTTTTGAGTGTGGTATCTATTCAAAATTGTCATATTTTTATGTTTCATAGTTTCATACTATATAATATAGATTAGCTTTATGAAAATACGAAATAAAAGTTATATTTTTTTGGCAAATTAGCTGAAAATGACACCAAAACTTAAAAAATAGCACTAAAAGCTAAATTTCCTTTAAATATGCAAAAATAGCAAAATAAAATTTCATATTTGAAGTCTCTGGTGCATAAAATAAATTTACAGCTTACTCTACTATTTTTATCTGTATTCAATAAAAATTAGCAAATGCTATAAAATCCAAACTCTGATTTATAAGAAACTAGTGCTCTCAGACATGTACTATTTTGTATAATTTTAATCCGTCCCTGAAAAAAAGTAAATTATAAATAATTTTGAATGTATATTATTAATATTTAGTTTAAAAACAAAAATATAGAAAATCTATACAATAAAGGATATTTTATATTGTACATTTTTAGATATTTAAATGAAAATTCTTCTGTAGAATCAATCAGTACAAAATTACGACAAGTCTGTCCATCCATATACCATTCTGAAGACGCTGCTTGTACAAAAGTAAATATTTATAGTTATTATGTCTTTATTATTATTCAGTATAGGCTATACCTTTTTAAGCAAATTAAGAAAATGAAGTGTGTTAAGAAAAAATTGTACCCTGGTGTGTTCATTTTCCATCATACATACACATAACAGCAATTGTTTTATTTTTAATAATAGATTAAATTGGCATATCTCAAATTAAAAGTAAAAAATGTCATCTTAGGACAATTAAAGTTTTTTTTTAATATTTTATTTTTAAGCATATTTTGAACATTTTGTAATTTAAATTTTTCAGTAAAAAAATCTACGTGGTATCATATATAATACTTTAAATCTTGATAATACATAAATTTACTCTATTATTAAAAATTACAATGAGAAATAGAGCATTGCTCATTGACACATGTAACTAAGACATTCTCTTCAATAAAATAAAATATATAATATTAAATAAATATAGAGTATGAACTAAATCTTTATATAAATTTGAATTGTAACTATTAATACATTAAATTATTTTAGGCATCAGAAATGATTAAATTAGCGCAATCTACAGTTAATGAGGATGAACGTAAAAGAATTCTATACAAATCTCTTTTGGTAATAATTAATTAAACAATATTTTTTTTTTACTTTCATGCAATTTTTTTATATGGGTAAACTAGGTATTGAAAGAAGTAGCGCCAAAGTTTAATTTAACATCAGTTTGTTTACAATATACTAATTGTGCATACATGGAAGGTGTATATCAAATGTGTAAAGAATGTGCTAAAAAAGTTGATCCAAAAAATTTGGGTGGTCATTATTTTGTCAACAATTTGGTATTAGATACAGATGGACCAGGTTATGGTGCATATATGCTCAGGTAATGTAACCTTGGCTTATTTATACTTTAGTTAACTTTTATCAAAGTTATGCTTATTATTATTATTGTAAAATAAATATTTGTAAGGCTTTGCTTTTGAAAGAATTTTAATGTATATTGTTTTATGAATTTAGACTAAATATTTACAAAGAAATAAGCACAAGTTTAGATTACTTATATTCAATCATGGTGAAAAATCCATCAGTAATTATTCCTACTCGACCAAATTTAATACCGGGAATTCTAGAAAATTCTGCACTAACTTCTGAACAATCTTCTAATTTGGTATTGATTATTATTTTTTTTTATATACATGTTTAAATAATTATATATATTTATATATATTGGATATTATGTTATAAACAGATTTCTGAGTTGATAAAATTGTGTATTTCCTGTGATGATGAAATCATGCACACCGTAGTGTATAAATGGATGATAGATAAAAAATTAATAAAAGAAACAATTGAAATGGGACATCATAGTTTGGAAAAGTTTTTATTGGCTCAGTCCAGGTGTGATGATAACAATAACTATATTAAAGATGTACTATGTAGATATTATGAGTATAATGGAAATTATAATGAGGCAGCTGAAATTCTGGCATCATTGGCTAAAAGACCAAAGTAATTATACTTTTTTTATAAATAAATACCAAATATGTATATTTTAATCTCAAAGTAATTTTTTTCATATCAGGAGTGGCTTAACTTTAAGCGACCGCCTTATGTATTTAGGCCGGGCAATGGCATGTTTGCGCAGTAAAAAGTTGAGTACACCTGCATTGAATGTTACCAGTCTCAGGGATGTTGAAGACTTATTACAAGTAGCTGAAATACAGAAAATGGTTGGTTTATGTCCTAAATATTTATTTTATTATTTATTTATGTATAATATTATTTAATTCTTGTATACCTAATTTATTTTAACTAGATATTGGATTTATTGTTATCTAGTCAAATTGATGGAAAAGCTGATATTATTGATAAGTTAAATAGCTGTCTGTTTACATTAGGCGAAGTATGCATTCAAATTTGATGATTAAAAATGTTTATAAATAATAACACATTTACATGTATATATATATATATTAGCTTTATAGTAATTTTGCTGAACCGCATAGTCTATGGGAAGCTCAGTTGGCAATATTACAGCTTTCAAATCATGATGATCGTGAACTAGTTAACCAGATTTGGGAAAATATTTTATTAAAAGGTAAGTTGTAATTACTGACACAAAACTAAAAGTACTTATCAACTTTAAACATATCATTAACATATTAATTCTTCCTTTTTATAATGATAAAATCATGGTATTCTTTTATGTGGCCAAGTGCCATAAATCTATAGATGTAATATGTATCAATAAACTATAATATAAATAAAATTTACCCATTATTTAGATGTCATAATAAGCTGTTCTACTGATACAGGTTAGGTTAAGTTCATATAAAATGCACCCTTCCTTCACGATTGGGTTTTATGCCTAGTATGACATTAAACTATATTAAGTCTGCATTTAGTATACCTAAAATATCTATAACAATTAATTGACACATTATAGTGTTTTGTCTACAGGGTGTCCTGTTATGAATTACCTATTGCAATATCTCGATAAATAATGAAGATATCATAATTCTGTTTTATTCATAAGACTCACAGACTCAAGGATTACAAGTATTTTGTATTTTAATTTAATTTAATGTTTTTGTAAAAAAATTTGAATATTTTTTTTTTTTAATTTTGTTGAATTTATTTTTCTAAAAATGTTAACTTTTCTTTGATATATTTTTTTAGTATATTGAAAGCATTTACCTGCTGCCGCTTGCAAGTCACATGTTTGATATTGTTGGTTAAATACTAGTTTATACTAGTTCAATAATTCACAATTTTTCTTGAAACTAGAAAAAATACTTAAAATCATGAAATTATGAAAATAAAATGTTGGTACATCATCATTTTCAGAAAAATAAACTATAACAAATGGCTATCTTCAATTTTTTTTAAATAATTGAATAAAATTTTTTTTAACATTTTCAACAAAACATTAAATTAAACTAAAATATGAAACATTTATAGTCATTATCCATTTAAGGCTTATATATATATATATATAAACAGAATTACAATAGTCCCATTATTTCAGGAAATATTTTAATAGGTATTTTCTCACTTTACACCGTGTAGTTAATTTAATGTATGGTTGTAGTTATTTTATGGCAATTTTTTTTTTATCTTGAAAACAACTTTTTGTTGTTTGGTTAATTGATTATTTCACATTTTTATTTATTAGTTGTGGAAGACTGTGGAGATATTGGTGAACATAATAAAATGACTATTGCTTTGGAAAAAATAAAATCATTGGCTAATTCACATCCAATCAATTCGTCTACATTTGACTTAGGTATATAACATGCCTAATATATTTATTTGTTACTACTAAAATATGTGCTCCTATTATGATATATATAATTGTTTTTATAGAGTATGTAACAACTATGTTGGAATATTTGAATTGTAACTTGGGTGGAGATTTGGAATCTGTGTACACAACCATGTTAACTATTGGTGCTCCTATTGAATCTTTAATAACAATATATAAAAAGTGATATTTTTGTCTATTAAAAATGTATCAATATTATAATCATTTGAAATAATTATATTAATCTATTTGTTTATTTGTCGTGCAGGATTTATTCTACTAATGATCCAAGGTGGCAAAAAACAAGTGAGCTGCACATATTGGAAGTTATCATGAGCTTGGCTCGGTATTATTTACAAAATGTTGATCTATGGCCATCAGGAATGCAAAGGTAATAGTTGTTAAACATTTATAAAAAAAGTTTTCCTTTATTAGTTATAAATTGAAATCTTTCAGGAGATCCATTGCTGTGAACTTGTTCGATTTATTAGTGATTTGTCAAAACATGCTGTACAGCCGTTTTGCACATAGTCCATTGATTGAAGGTGTTATAGCGATCAAAACTGAGCTTGACAACATCATTAAAAACTGACTTAAAAAACCTGATTTGTAAAGATTCTTCAAATGTCAATTATTACATTATAAATACTATATTTATTATTACCAAAAGTTAAATGTAATATTTTTATGAATTTTAAACTATACATGGAATCTATGACAAACTATTAACATCGTAAAATATGTAGTTTATCATACTCATATTAACAGTTTTATTGTTTCAAAGATAACTTGGTATTTTATTGAAACAATCTATTTAATTTTTTATTTTTATGAATTGTGATTGTAATATAAAATGAAAATCCATATAAATAATAAAACTGAAAAATAATATTTTAATAAAAACATGTATTACAATATTTAGGGGAATTTATTAATTACTTTTTTTTATGTACAAGTTTAATATGTTTTTATTTTATGAATAATGATCACTTATTAAAGTTTCATTGTTTTAAGGAAAACATGTTTGTACTATTTTTATCTTAACATTAATTAATATTGTTTCCTTTTTTTTTTTATCAAAATTCTCTCCTTTGAACAAATTTTGGAATTTTGACATAATATTCCATTTAAACCTTAATACAGTAGTTTAACTTCTATTATAAATCTGATTAATGCTTATTGTAAGAATTTACCAAAATCAAAAGTAAATTTTACTAAAATTTACAAATTAAGCTGTTTTTTTACCTTATGTGATATGACAGTATGACACATATCCTTAAACTATCCAAATTATATAACATAATCAATAAATCATACAATACATTGAGTTAACACAAAATTTCCTAAAAAGAAATGAATTAAAATAAAATACTATAATACTAAGATAAATAATATATTTATTTTTAGGTCAACTGAATATGTCTTTTAAATACCTATTATAAAATGTAATTTATTATCATCATATTTAAATCCTGTATAATATGATTGTTATTCTTTTTTCCTTAAAATTAACTACTTATTTTCTATACATTTATTATTTCATTTTATTTATTGTGTGTACCATTGCAGTCTATGTGGCTAATATAGACCCACGGAATAATTTTTCTGGACAAAATGTTCCATCTTATTGAGGGTGTGAAATCCATTTACCGTTTTTTTTATGTGTATTTCTAATACAAGTATATATCTTTCACAAAATTACATATTGTCCATATTTTAGGATTACTTAGAAGGAATTTTACTTAATTTTATCACCCAGATATTTATTTCTTTGTAATAAAAGGATAAAATTGATATTAAGGATAGTCGATTTTGTTCTATTATAATCAGGGTTCGGGACTTATAGCACTAAAAATCACTGAAATATGCGCTTATATATAACCCAATAAACCTAAAAATATGCACTAAAAATGAAAAAATATGCTCTAAAAATTAAAAAAAAAATAATTAAAAAGTTATTAAAAAAAGGATTCATTTCATTTAAATATAAAAAAATAATTATTAATTAAAAAATAAAATAAAAAATAATACAAATAAAACCTTTACAAAATATAATTAGACATCATGGTTTTCGATTTATTGAGTATAGAGTGTATTACTACACTCAAAACAAATTTTTGTAGTTAATCTTTCAACATTTTAATTAATACATTTTGAACAATAATATTATCCATCAATCGTTAAATATGCAAAAACCCCAAAATATGCAAAAAAATGCAACATTAAATTTCATATTTGAATTCTCCGTACTATAAAACGTATTTGAATATCACTCTACTATGTTTTACATCACCTATGATGGATATGCAAATGCTATAAGTCCCGAACCCTGATTATGATATATTTAAATGGGGTTCCCCATCACCATAGACTTTTAATAATATATTTATTTTTTCCGGGTTTCGGTTATGAGTTAGTCATAGACCTGATAATTATCAGCCATCAGGTCTATACAGTTAGTAATATTATTATAAGTCTATGGTGATGGGCACTCCGATCCTATTTAACATCGTACTGGAATCGGTAGTTATATAGGGCAAGGAAAATAAGTATTTTTGGCCACGTACGCAGATCATATAATTGTTATAGCAGAGACAGAGGATAGTCTCAAAGAACAACCGACATTTTAATTGATGCATCGAAAAAAATTGGACTTATCATTAATGAAAACAAAACCAAATTCATAATTGTATCAAGGAGAGAACATCCACAAAATGCTTTAACAGTAAAAGATTTATCATTTGAAAGAGTTCGAAACTTTAAGTACTTAGGAGTAGATATAAACTCGCAGGGAGATACCTAGCCACGAAGAAATCCACAGAACAATCGCAGCTGGAAACAAATGTTATTTTTCACTAGTCCAATTATTTAAGTCTAAAATATTATCAAGAAAAACAAAAATCCGATTATATAAGACCCTTGTTAGACCAATTGTACTGTATGCCTGTGAGGCATGGGCGTCTACCAAGTCTGACGAAAATAAACGACGAAGGTAGCTATGAGATAAGGTCAAAGAGAGAACTCAATGCTCTATATAACGAGCCTAATATAGTTTCCACACTCAAGAGCTAGAGAATAAGATGGGCCGGTCACCCCTGGAGAGCAGAGGGCCAACTTATATCGATTATCACAAAATGGAAGCCAGAGAAAAGTCGACTGAGAGGAAGGCCTAGACAACGATAGGAGGACCGAGTTAGGGAACACCTCAGAATGCTAGGAGTATGGAATGGTTAGGTTAGGAACAGGTTTAGAACAGGCAGCACACAGAGAAGCATGGAAGGAGATAGCGGAAGCGGCCTGGAATCTGGATTAAGCCTAAAAAGTGAAAACTAAAAAGAAAAATATGGTGATGGGCACGGACTTTCTTAGTCTGTGGTGATGGGTAATGAATAATGATTCAAAAAACTAAAAAGCGTACCTATTTTTCTTTTTAAACCACGAATAAGTTGATAGCACTGTACGCATATGATTTGACGTTATCTTGGTAGACGGTAGTCCACCATTTTTTCGGCTCCCGGTCATCCCTTCCACATTTCCCATCACTTTATTCTCTTGACTGTCTACATTCGTCGCAATACTGATAAGAAAATCGACTGCCAGACTCCGAACACGGAACAAGCACCCATCAGCTCTTGTGCGTGTTTGTCAATTAAGTTTTATAATCCTGTGTTCCTGTTTGTACGGTTTTTTACTCCACTAAATAAAGTAAGTACACTCATATAAGAAAAGCGATTCGTTATTTATACCTTGTAAAGTGAACGGCCACAATACGCGCCCTTGTGATTTATTTTCCACACCCAAAACTCCAATGACTTGGTATTAAAGACATGTTTTCGTGCACTTGGTTATTTCAGAATGGCACATGAAGAAGGAGACCCGGCCGAAATTGCAAAGTTGACCGGCGTCGGAAAATACTTCAATACTATTACAACGAAAGGACGGGTTAACGTAAGTGCTAATTAAATTAATTTTTAATTTTTGTAAACAACTCAATGACAATTCAAGGTCATGGGTTGATCTTTCAAAAAAAATTCTATACTGCTATTTTTGTATATTGAATTCAACCTCACAAAATTATGTTAGATACATTTTATATAGTAATGGTTGTAGGTTATTCCCTCTTAACATTTTCATAAAGTACTTTTGTAAAATTATTTATATTATGATAATACTGTAATATCATAGTTATTTTATACTTCATTAAAAATGTATTGCGTTTTTATAACATTACAATGAATACAATAATTGCATTGATTTTGAAGGTAGCTAATTTAACAATAAACATGTTTTGGCATATAGTCTATAATTCTTCTTGAGTATACTTAATAAATTAAACTTAAGGGCAATGATAAATATTTGAAAATTGTTGGCATTTTAACAAGTCTATAATTTGATAATGCAAATTATTTTTTTATACCTATTATCCTAAAAATATCTTAATTTGTTTAATAAAGAAATTAGTTTATGATATTTGTATAAAGGTAAAAGACAGAACTTTGACCATTAAGTAATTTTGCAATTAATCTAAAAATTAATGGTGGACTTATTAAATACTATTTAGTATAATGTCTTAAAATAATATTGTTTTTGATTTAGCCTAAGAATTATTAACTTGAAAAGTAATAACTCAGGTAATAAATTAAGTCACAACAAATTAAAATTAACATCCTATCATTAAACACAGAATACATAATATGTATATGTATATATTATATAATTATACTAGTAGATTTTTATATCATAAAATATAAATTAAAAATAACTTGTATAAATATGAATATTTAAAATAATTCAGTACCCACTGATTCGAAAATTGTATGTGAAATGTTATTCCTCACATGAAAATGTTAATCAATTAAAATTAATATAGGTAGCTGTGACTAATTAATATATCCAAGACTTCTTGCTATTGTTGTTATAGTAGATATAATAAATCAATTTCACCACATAACAAATGAAAATTTAACTTAAAATGTTATATTAACAAATATGTTTTGTATAATGTTGTGATTTTATGTAGCTACATATTATGCGAAAATGATGTACTAAAGTAGTTAGTGATATTGTAATACTAATATGTATATAAACATTTGTTTACTCAAAATATTATACTCTTAAAGTCTAAAACTAATTAGTTGTCATTATCAAATTAGTTTATTTATGCCACTATTGCCGAAGTTATAAATATAATAATGATAAATTAATTAAGCTGGGTATGTCATTTAAATATTTTTTTTGTAATTGAGTCATCTATGTTTACTTGATAATATGATATAAAAGAACTATATTGTTTATTTATTTAGAATTGAATTGATTTAGTATTATTATCACAAATTATTAAAAACTTAATTATAAGGATAGTTAGTTAACTACTTTTTTAACCAAATTAATAATTTTAAACATTTATTATTCATAAGTAGTCATCAGACATACACAATTAAAGTGAAAAATTAAAACAATTAATTAAATACTATTTATGCCATTTTTGAGAATACTTAATCTTTAACATTTTATCTAAAAATATTTTGCAATAAAAAATATAAATTTTTAATTATCATTATAATCTTTATTCTGGCTTAGGTTTATTTTGAAAGTTTTTATTAAGTATGCAATAATTTTAATACACAATACACATGATAGTACTGTACAGATATCTTGTATTCTAATTTCTAGCTGTATATTTTAAGTTCTCATGTATTGTAGTAGTCTTTGATGACACTGATTTTTTTAATGTATTATTTTAGGATAATTCTATAACAATGAATTTAGATTATTTTTACTCATTTATTGTATGTTTCACATTATCAATATAAAATATATAATTATAAAGGTAATTTACTTGTTTTAAAAATGTATGCTAGATAATTATAATGTATAATCAACAAATTTAAAATAACAAAAAGTAAACCAAGACATTATATTTTTGTTACAGATTGTATGTGCAACCTATGGAACCATCGCTGTTGGATATCTATTATATAAACTGCGCAGCCCAAAAGCTGAAAAACCAAGTCCTTCGTCTTAAATAAAATTTTTAATTAATTTTAGAGATGCTTCTTAGATTTAGGTTAAATGTTTTGATTATTATTTAAGATTTATTTCATATAAAAGAATTATAATTAAGGAATCATATTAAATAAAGATACTCAAATGTTCTTTATTTAGCGTGAATGTTTATATTGTATTCAGTTTACTTTGGAAGATAATATTTAATTTACAACAAATTTATATACATGGTACAGATAACAGCAAAACAAAAATAGATCTTTGATTAAATAATATTAACGTTCATCCATTTGTTTGTCTCTGGTTATAACATGGTCTTCAAATTTTACCATGTAAGTAGTACCTTTGTGCCAATGTGCAGTGACTTTTGCATTCTATAAAATAATAAATAAGATTAAATAAATAGTTATTTGATAATGAACTAAATAAAAAATAACATTAGGTTTACGTTAAACCTAATGCATCTTATTTACAAAAGATAGTACTGTATTATATACTATATCTACAATCAGTTTTATTAATTAGTATTTATGACGTAAAATTACAAATCTGATATATAGTTATATTAATTTAAGTTATCAACACAAGTATGAAAATTTAAACTCACTAAATTTAGTTTTTAAATAGACAATGTTTAAGGTAGTCCAGTCAATGTTGTTGTTTATAAAAGTATAAAAGTGTTGTTTATTGAATATTTAAACTTCAGACCGAGTTGTATCAAAAAATACTAAGAAGTATTAAATTCAAGTAAAAAAAATTAAGAAAAATTAATTTTACTAAATCTATGATTAATTTGCAAGTTAAATAGAGTAAAATTCACCCAATGCACAAATAAGGAATATAAATGGTAATCCTCAAAATTATGTTAATCTATTTTTCAAATTATTACAGGTTTGTATATAATTTAATATTAATTGAATATAAAATACAATAATCACTTGGGCTTATGAGTTCATGCAATTGCAATATCAATAAAGTTGAATTTAAGAGGATGTCAGTGCCATATCTCTCAGGTCCAGTGCAACATAGATAAAACTTGCTAACCAAAAATACCTTTTTTTTTTTTTTTGAGTTATCTTAAAAGTAATACCACCTATTACAAAAACTATAGAAGATAATATTTTTGAGGACATGACATATCGGCTTAAAATTTTATTGTAAACTAATTTTGTATTCGACTTTCAAACTATTAAAAAATGTTAATTTAAATGATGTTAATATTGTTTTGAGACAATACTACATATTTTTGTTTTTTTTCCTATTTGGAAAATTTATATTATTTTTCTACTATTGGGCAGGTTTAACATCTTTTTATCCAAGAATTGTATGAATAATAGAATAATTTATATTTTTGTACTATATAAAATATATGGGAATTGTTGCAAAGTAAAATTATTAGTATAGTAATCATTATTTATTTGATTAATGTATGTACTTGCACAAGCAATTAGTAAAATTTCAGGCTAATAACCTTTGCTATTGAAGCCTAAATAAATAAATAAAATAAGCAATTAGTGGAAAACATGTTATATGAAATAGTCTTATTTTCTTGATAAGTTTACAATGGTTTATTCTTTATCGTCTGTTTTAGTCATTATTGTGAGTTGAGACGTGTATCATTTAATTCATCAACATAAACAAAAAATATTTATGTATTATGATTTCTTATTTTTTTTTTTAATTTGCATAGGTATTTATTTTAAGGTTTATTCCAATGCATAGTTTGTCAGCTTTTATTGCATAAACACATGCTTATTTATTTAGACATAAATTTACGAGCCCTGGTAACTATGTTACAAAAGATAAGCTAGCTATTTAAATTGAATTAACTATTTCAAGTATTTTGTTAGGCAAATGATAGTAATAATAAATATAAATAATTGGTACTTACAAAACCCGATGAATTTAGTATTCCTTCAATTATGCCACCAACAAATACAGCACAGTTCAAATTACCTTTATCTTTAGGAACTGAAATGAATTTATTTACTAATGGCTCTTTTTCAATTATATAATAAGTAGAATCATCATCATTTGAGTGTTCTAATTTGTCAGCTTCACGACCAAAGAAACTCTGAAAGTCAGAACATAGCATTGAAAAGCGAGTAGGTACCTACTACTAATTGAAAAAAAATTATTTTAACTCATCCTAACTCATTTTTAACAATGGCATAGGTACAAGACTAGGTATAAGTACATATTTTTCAATTCAAACAAAGATTAAAATAAATTTTAAAACATAGCCATCATACTTTCCAAAAAGTAGATTTAATAAACAACAGCATATTCAATAGTTTTATCTCACGTTTGCTGTTTTTTTCACGTAGGAAATGTAAATCTATTAATTTCATGCCAACTTCTTGTCCTAAGTCAGACAACCTAAAAATTGATATTAATCATAAATTAAATAATTATTTTAAACTTAAATCTGTAAGTACCTACCTCATTTGTAATTCATTTACTGTATGAGCCTTTCCTTGGCAGTACTGTACCAGTTCAGAAAACATCAATGCAAAACAGTTCATGTTTATTTCACCTTTACCTTTACTAATAGATTTATCAAGTATACTTGTTTTTTGTCTCATATTCGATATTTGAATTGGATTCATTTTAAATAACGATTTTGAAAACTTTAGTTAAAAATTTATTAAAAACAATAAATTTGTAGTTACCTACTTATAATTTAGTTTACCTTATAAATAATTATATCTTAAATATTTACATAAATAATTATAGTAATTACATATAGTCAACAAACTCTGAACGAATAAATGATTAAAATATAGCTTATATCTATCCTATAAGCACATAGTTTGATAAATAAATAAGATTATCTCATTTGTATGATTTTAATTTTAATTAAAAGATTTAAGATTCGAATATTATTAATTAATAATTCTATTCTGAATATCTGGTTAGTTAAAATAATCAAAAAATAAATTAATTTTATTATTAATTATAATCAATTTTAAAGTCCAATCACAGAATTTCCGTGATCTTTTTCTGTGAAATTCTGTGGTCTAATCA
>VUJU01002809.1:0-32653 GCA_009835225.1 Aphis craccivora
CAAGCCAGTATATATCAAGAGTTGTATTTTTAGACTTGTAATGTTTTGAATTAAAACACATTTGATAATATTTTCGATAAAAAACACTTGGAAATAATATAAGAATTAAATTACGTATTTATACTACAAACTACTCATATTGAATTTTATCCAAACATGGTTTCTTATACGTTATTTACTACGATTATAAAAAAAATAATATATAAAAAATAATAAAACATATTATTTTATAAGGTAAATTTTCTAATTTAACTATAGGTATATCAATCTCTAAGTCCTGTATTTTCAATGACTAATAATTATTTCATATAAAATAAAACAGTACATATGGGCAGATTTGATTATTCAATTCAAAAATATCAAAACTACCATTTATTATTTATAAAAAATAAACTTCAATAATTTGAAATTATTATATTATTAATTTTATTTTAAGATTCTAGTCGAACTAAAAACTACATCATCTATTGGAACTGAGGCGCCTAAAAGTACCTACTATAATACTTAATAAAATAAAATAGGAATTCCAATAAAATATTTTATAAAATTCTTAGCTTTTAAAAGTATATTTTCAAGAATAATCTTCTATATAATATCATTTCTTTAGTTTTTTTTTTATCTTATTAAAACATTGTAAAATAACCGAATGTATCACTAAGTTCGTTTTTATTCAAACATTTATGTATCTGAAAACCTTTATTTTTTTCTGTGAATTAAAAAGTTAAAAAAAATGTAAAGAACATTTCAATTCGGAGAGAATATAATATGTAATAGATATAGTTTGAAAGAATTTCAGAATATTATTTATTACTTATTAAAAATAAGTTTGATAATAAAATGTGAATGATAAACGAATAAATGTAAAAAATTGTCAACTAATACAGTTGTTTTCATATTAATAAACCAAAACCAAAAGTTTGAATAATAATCATTATTATTTTTCTCAAAAACATTGATTTTTTATCAGATTTCTGAACAAGATTTCTGATTGTTAATGTAATTTGAATACGTGTATTGATTTTGTACAAGTAAAATAAAAACAACTAACAATTATTTAATAAATTCTGAATGCTGAATTAAAAAGAAAAGATCAAAAAATTATATATGAATAAGTGTTAATAATTATAATAAATATATTAATAATTTTTGTATATCTCTTAAATCACCAGGGCTAATAATCGTCGTAAAAAGTATAATTTATTGTTTATATTTTATAAGATGTATTAATCCCGATTGCTTAAAAAAAAATTATTATTTCTTGTTCACTTACTGACCAAATCATTGATTTCAATAAGATATTGTATAAATAGAATCAAATGCTTAGTTTGAAAATGTGAACCATACAGCGATTAATCTTTTCTTTTCAAAAATTTTTTGTAATGGGATTGTAAAAATAATATATTGAAAACATATTAAAATTAAATTATTATAGATAATGTAGGTATTAAGTTTAATTTCTATAATTCATTGTAGGTAGTTATAAATAACTATAAATAAAATTTTATTGACGATCAAGTAGAGTAAGCGATTGTTCATAAGAGGTTAGGTAATATTAATTCATTACTTATATTTATATATTATATAAGAAGTGTTTGTGGCTAATTGAATTCGGCTTAAGGTATTAATAGAGTTTTTATTATTATCTAAATATAAACTCAATCATTATTCAATAATATTGAATAATTAATTAAATGTAGAGGTATAAAAAATATGTAAAAATAAAGACTGTCTAATAAAAGTTAATGAAAGCTCCTTGGATAGTTTATTTTCAGAAATTACCTACCTTCAGTAATTTCAAAAGTTGTAAATGATAATCCAATACAACTTTTAATTAATACTATCTATCGTAGATATATACAATTCATACCTATGAGTAAAATAAATATAATTTTTTATTGTAAATACCTAACTTATCTTCCAAACATAAAAATTTACTTTTATAATACATACTTTTTTTTTATAAAATTAAAACAAAAAATTAACTGAATAGGTAATGAATTTTAATTATTTAATTAAATATAATTGTTCCTATTAATAACAGTTATTTAAATGCCTTTTAGAAATTAAAATTTTTATTGAAAATAATTTTGGTTTTGTCAATAATTAATAAACTCTAAAATGCAGATTTCAACTTACTTAAATGTCGAAAATTTACAATTATTTTCATCAATTTTTTTTTTTTTTTAATTAACAAACAATTTGGTTTCAAAATAACCATAAATAATGTTTGAAAAATTGCATAACTAATTATTAAAATTTAATATTATGTAATATTGAGTTACATTGTGTATAGATTTTCTTTTAGCAATTTTATGAATGATACAAGTTTATTATACCATAATACAATATTACACTTGGATAATTGATATTCAGAAAATAAATAAATAAATTTAGATTCTGACCAATCTGGCTGGATAGATGAACGTAAAGAATTAAAAATAATAAATATTTTTTTTATAGTATGTTTTGGAAATATTTTATAGTATTAATATACAAATTTATATTATATTAATACCTATTAATGTTTTGATATTAAACTTTAAGAATGATTTCTATTTTACAGTATAAAATTAGATTTAGTTGATATATTATTAGAAGTGGAAAAATAATTTGTACTTTTCAAAATAACTACTAACAACAAACATAGTTCGAAAAATACGGCAATGAATATAGACAATTTTGGTTATTCTTTATAACTTAAAAAATAACTGTAAATACTTTAAATTTAAAGGAATTCAAGCTAATCAGCTCATATCTTAAATAAAATATTGAAATGGTATGTTGTAGGTGATAAAAATTCTAGGATTTATCAACAGACTTGTTAGAGATTTTAAATTCGATTCGTTATTTATTGCTATTAATGCTATTTTGTATTATTATTAATTCAACCTTTAATAGAATATCGTGCTATTGTGTGGAATACTTACACTAAATGATTACAGATTGGAAGAGTTCAACATTGATAGATTCAATCTGCTGGTTCTTTGTTAAGCATTGTTTATTATTCATTTTAACTTTTTGCACTGTTTAATTTAATAAACTAATACTTCGATGTTATAATCCGTATTTTTTTAACATTTAAAAAATGGTTTCAAGCCTATATATACATATAAAAATAAATAATAAAATATTATATAGTCTAATAAAACGTTTTCTCTTAAAATCGATTTTCATATGCAATAATTTATTCCTGAATTCAAATCTAACATATCTATTACAATAAACTAGGTACTCGATGACAAGGTACACTCAATACTAATTTTATAAAATAGAAATATTACCTATTATTATAGATCTTCTAGTAACCTTGTTAGCGTTATGTTTCTAAGGTCAAATTTCTAAATAAACTTTTGTAGTTTTGAATGAAATGTATAAAAATGATATTATATTACCATTCGTCTAATCATTTAAATTTCGAGTGACAGTGTGAATTTTTATATTTTAAATTTAACTAAAATTAATTGGCCTAAATACAAAAATATAACAATAAATTACCTATTAGCTTGAATAAAACATTATGTAATCATATCAATTAAAAATAAATATTTCATTAAATTATTTATTTTAACTGTTTCATCAATACAAATTATCATGACAATTTTAGAAATAAAAATTATAGTCAAATATATGGTATTGTTTATTGTACTTAAACAACGTTATATGTTAATAATTACAGTAATAATAATTTCATTTGATATTAAAATTAAAAATATCGTGGCGAGACTAATTATCAAGATAAAACTAATAATAATAATGATAAAATACACGATGTTAATTAAGAAAAATAACATAGATACACTTAAGTAAATACAATAATGGATGAAACTAGAAATATAGTTAATTATTGTCCTATAATGGTTTTTGTGTTTTAAACCAATAGACATTTTTCTCTCAATCGGTTAATAATTAATCGTAATAGGTAGTAAAAATTCTATTACAATTGCATAAAATAAATTATTATAGTTGATGCATTTAATGATCATGTTTTAGAGTCGCTCAGTAATAACCTATAATCGAAGTTTATTTATTGTTTTCCAGATAAACAATAAAAATAAAAAATTGTAATACAGAAAATATGAGACTGTCTATCAATAATAAACAGATAAAGTGATAGGTATAAATAGCGTTCAAAATGCTTGAATATTATTTAATATATTTTTATGGTTTTTTAAAAAATTTATTTTTTTCTCATTTTCTTTTTTTTTATACCAACCTATTATTATAACATATAAAATCTGTAGGTAAGTACGCATAATAGGTACTAGTTGAACTTAAACTAAACTTAAGTTAAACTTTTAAACCGATTTACTAAGGCTTTGCATCTAAATTAATTAGGACTCTTAATACTCATGCAAACCCATACAACTCAAATGATTTCAAGTCACCACTCATCACAGTAATATAAATGGCAAAAACCTTAAATCAAATACCATAATGGTCAACACCTGCAGTAATTCAAACTTAAAAAAATATAAAAGATACTACTTTTTAATTTTATATTTAAAAAAACTACGAAAATATGAACTCGTTAGTTCAATAATAATTTAATATTAAACTATATAGTACCTATTCAGCAATGATTATACAAATTACAAGTATGAGGTACGTATAAATCAATCATTTGCATGTAATGTAGTGCTCTAAAGTGTTTTTGATTACTGTAGTATATTAAACATGGATGTTAAATTTAAGATATATACAATGTTAAAGCAAATTGTATATTTTTATGATGATGACGTATTTATTTGTTACCAAACAATGGAACGAAGTGAGAAATATATTTGGATTTTAAAACGACGTACTTTAAATTAAATTTGCATTACGTGCTCATATTTTTGGCCAGTGTAAACAGTCAAATGGAAACATTTTATCAAGAAATCTTATTGGAAATCTTTGAAAGGGTAATTTTTCTTCGTGTTATCAGTTTTTATTTTGTTTTATTGTGAGTATAAAGTTATTATATACTTATACATCTGTTATTCCCTAATAAATGCAAAACATTCATATATGACTATTTATCATTTTACATTGAAACTGACATAATTATATTGTATGTCTTACTAGACCCTATTCCATGAACTGTTTTAAAGATTTTAGTATTTTAACGGCATATAGCTCCTTATAAGAAAGTATATTTTGATAGAATGATTAATTTCATAATCTGTTCTTAGCATCGTTCAACATTATCAAACATTTCTATTGTTTTTTTCAAAATAGTTTTCATAACATGTATTTAATCCGAAACGGTTGCTTATATCATTGGTCATACATCATACGGATGTGAGATACTAACCTGGCGGGCGACAGTAGACTATTCAAGTGAGGAGGGACCGGTCGGGTCATAGGCGCATTTTAAGGTACTAATAGTTGTGGATAACGGCTACATGAACAATTTTATGTTTACAAATTATTATGCATATCAGGTATGTAATCGCGAAATTATTATATCGTTGGTTTTTTTAAATCGGTAAACATGTAAAAAAATTATCCGAGCTTATTTTGTTTTAAATAATAGTTATTATATATTATATATATTATATAACTACATCAGTATCTACTTTATACTACAATAAAAAAATTAATTCACATTAGTGAGATAAATCGATAAAATATAAAACTTTAATAATTAATAAAGAATAATAAAATGGAAAGGCTAGCTAATATATTATAAAAATAAGTAATAATTTTTATTATTTCAATAGAAGCTCATTATATATTTTATTTTATTTTATTTATAGTTGTTTGATTTACATACTTTCTACGTGGATTTATTTTGAATGTATATAATTTTAAAAACGTCCGTAATTTAATAAAATCAATAAAACCATATTTTGAATACATTCAATTGAAGTATTGGGACATATAATTTGAGTGGCGCAGGAAGTGTGCGTGAAACTGTTTACTGCGAAAACCCAAGTTTAAAAAATGTTTCACCAAAAATAATTTCCTGTTTCCTCTGTTAATGAAAACCGATAAGTTTTTATCGAAACTTATACGATATATTATGTATAATCTATAATCAACCATTGCAGCGGTGTTATTACATGGACAGAGTTGACTGATTTATGTGGTTATGAATTATTGTAAGCATAAGAGGTTAAAATATGAGTAAGTAAAAAGCTGTTTTTATCATACCGGTTGTAATTTATAAGCCGCTTACATAGTCAACGTTTAAATATTTAAAAATAGATATCATAAAAAAAAATGAATGATCAAAAATTTGTATAAAACGCTAAATAAAAACTTAATTATGACACACAAAATACAAAACTTACCCCATCCAATAGCCATATATGTTCGCAATCGCACTCTATCTGGAAAAAATGTATCTACGACCAATATAAATAAATACATCCCTGAAAACCAATTCATTAAATATTAAAATCGTGTGAATATTTTATGCACACAATTAATTTATGAGTTTTGATGTTAAATTTGACCGTGGTAGTCATTTATTCAATAAAAACATACAAATAAATAAAACAAATAACTACACACCATTGCGTCTCTTGAGTGTACGTGTGTTATTTTAGGATTAGTGATAATAATTTAATTTATATTACGATGTTTACCTTCGATAAACGCCCAAAAATAATTCGTCATGGTGAAATAGTAAAGTGGTAACACCAACAAAGCACATTTAAATGTCCCTGTGTCGGTCAAGTTCTGCAAAATAAACGTTTTTCTGATTAAAACAAATTAACATCAAATATCAATATTTTTATTTTTACATATTATACAAATTAAAATTAAAATTAGTCCGTAGTTCTACTTTATCAAATATACATTATGTATATTATAATTGTATAATATTTAAATACTTATCATAATAATATGTTCTATGACAATATTTTATATAAAACCATAGAGTTAAAATTTAAAGGTCTTAAGCCTTAAGGTTAAAATGAGGATATTGATTTACTTATTATTATAATAGCATCACTTACGATCGATAGATATTTAAAAGTTATCTTTAACCTTAATATTTAATAGTAGGTACTCAATAATAAATAATATCATAGAATATTTTTTAATATTTGGGATTGGTCTATTAATAATATTCGCTTATTTATTAATTTAAATATTAGTTAAATGTTTATATTAGGTAGGTATATGTATTTTATTTAGAATATTGTTAGTGAAAATTTGTATATATTTAGTCAAATTCAATAACTACTTTATGCGTAATATTCATACATATTATATGTACAACTACATAAGTTGTAGTCAGTACTAAGTAGATACTAATAAATAATAATAATAATCATCAATCACGTTTACATGTTAAGTATATAGTCTTCTAAAAATTAATTATTAATTTTTTAAATACATTTTCGTTATTCAACATTATAAAATTAAAGTGTTATCATTTTAAACAACTTTACAAAAACACTAAGATTACCTACGTTGGGCTAGAAAATTAAATAGCTTTTATTTCGAAAAACACATTAATTAATTGTTGACTTACAGTGTAGTTAAGTATCCACATGATACCTGCTAGTAAGTACGATGCCATCAAATTTGAGTGGATTTTGTTACGCAAACATTTCAGTTCTCTATGGAACAATAACAAACAAAATACATGGATTATAATGTTATAAAAATAATATTGTTCTATAAAAGTAACTCCTTTGTATTGTACTTCTCACTTAAATCGGCAGAATACAAAAATAGCCAGCGATGTCATTATAAGGGATAAACAATGACCGGCTATATACAAATAAATTATTGTATCAACAGTGTCTTCTTCATCGTATGTCACCGCTTTTGGCTCACCAAGAATTGTGCACTCATTAAAATCGGTTAGGCCCCAAGTATTGTTCTCGAAGCATATTCGACTTGCATTTTCTGAAAAACAATAATATATTGTCCTACAAGATTTGTCCACTATACAATAATTTAATTGGAATTATAACATTAGTCTTTATATAAGTAGGTATTCATTATTATCAGTATATTAATTTCATTCTAAATATATATGAAGTAATTTAGAACCTAGTAAATCATTTGTGTGTATTAAACATTTTGAACTGTGGTTGTCGGCTAAGAACACTAAGAAATAAGAACCTTACTACATACAAATTCTACATTTTAATTTTCAGATATGGCAGTTTTCAAGGGTACCTATTCAAAATAATTAAGCAAGACACATCAAGTCGTGCAAAAGTAAAATTAAGAACTGTGAACACAGTAATACCAATTTTATATCACTTAAAATTAGTCTAAAAATAAAATAAATTAAAAATTCTAAATAAAATTGCCTTGATATAAAATATATATATATATATATAATTAACTACCTTTATTTCTATATTATATAAGGCAAATAAACAGATGATCAAAGGTTTTCCCATAGACTTCAAAGCTTATAACTTTTAACACATCCGGGATTGTATGTAGCGGGTTCGATCTGTGAATGCATTCGTAACGTATTCCAAGAAAAATATTATTGTAGTATATTATTTAGCTTTTAGATCAGACATCGAATATAAAATAGAATACGTATTTTGAATTTTTATGAGAACATTTTTTAATTTTATCAATATTATCTCTGATTTACTCTAAGACTTAAGAATAAGTTAACTGTCGATAAAAGTATAAAATAGTTTAATAAATACAAAATTTATGTTATTACTTAAACTCCACCGTTTGAGATTATTTGAGTGAAGCAACACAATTTTTTTACGTGATAATAACTTGTTTCGTTTATAGCATTATTTACAACAAGAATATCTACCAAAATCAGTATCCACACCAAGGATACATAATATAAATTAGATATATGTGAATCTGGTTTTCTCTCATAAGCAGTAACATTAATAAAATATATCCTAATCTGAAATTTTTGGTGTACAACATTTTGTTAAAAATGTATGGTAAAATTCGATGTATGAATATTTTTAACATTATCTATTTGAAAAATAATAATTAACGTGGATGTAGAATTTTGTAATTGTTTTAAAATATGTGCATAAATAATATAAATAACTTTAATTTACAACAAGAACATTCCCTTTTATTGTGATGTAATATAATTCTTTTATTAAGCATTAAAAAAAAAAACTTTTTAATGTTTCTAATAAAATCTAAATGTTTTGTTTTCGCATAGTTTTAGAAGGTTTTAAAGTGCTGGTACATATACGAGTAATATGAAACTTTTACAAATAGTTCTGAGAATAGGTACCATTTTATGTTGTATAATTGTAACCGATTTTGTCACTGATTAATAGACGTACCTAACCTTTGTATTTTTTTTTTTTTTTGCTTATTTACGTTACACCAATCATAAATATGTCAAATTTATAAAAATAGTTAAAATACTTCACGAATATGTGCCGTACATATTGGTATAGTTACTAAGTTTATGAATTTAAATGAAAGCCGGTATAATTGATAATAATTTGTTATACATATATTATGAATAATTGAATTCGATACGTTAAGAAAATGTCAAATACTTTTCAAATAATATAAAATATACCGATAAACATTCAAAACATTCATTAATTTTATTGTAAACAGAATTGAAACAATAGTAGGTAATATTAAAAATAAAATAAAAATATTTTTCCAGGAGTATAGATTAATAGTAAATATGGAATATTCTATACCTTTACATCATACATATTATGTATAATAGGTGGTGCAAGCCTGTTTCTTATATCTAAATATATAAGAGCACAAATACTTTACAGTTAATTTAATTATTTCAAATGTTTTATATTTACATATTTTAAGGAATCATAAATTTACGTAAACAATAATTATTGTATGCATTTTCAATAAATTTAGTAAAAAAAAAAAAAAATCAACATTTAATTTAAGTTCCCATGTCAAATAATGTCCGGTAATTTTAAATCGAATCTATATTCTACAGATTACTTAATACTGCAGTGGTTTTTCCAGGAGGATATTAAAAATTATGAATATTTATTATTTTAATTACTTAAAGACATCGTTATTGTTTTATGATGATCATTTTTTTTTTTATGAATATGTAAAAAATTATTTGTTTAAACGCGCTGCATTTTTAACTACTGTATCCGGTTAAATTTTCTCAATGTCAGGAGTAAGAATAATAAATATGTAGTCTGTACGTTTAATATAGTATAAGACATAACAACATCATAAAAGTAGTTTTAAAATAATAATAATAAAAAAAAAAACCAACTCTTGTTGTTGAATTTTTACATCACGTCATATTATTATTATTTCTTAATAATTCATCTAGTTTAGATAATTTATTATACACAACATGCATATTCGTATTTATGTATACTGTATAGTGTTCGGAGAGTATATACTAATAATTGTGATGTTAACTTAAACAAACTTTTAAATACCACTACCTATCTTATTAATTTTATCTTAATTCGAATCATTATAAATATTTATAAAACTAAAAATTATATGATATAAATGCATTTTTCTTAATGTACAAAATGTATATAAGTCGGTGTAAAATTATTTTACTCGTATTTATTGGGCGATATTTCCATCCTCAGATTAAAATTAAAGTAAATAAATGGAGTATATACTATATACACTCATCAGTATAGATATTTAAAATAAATAATATTATGATATCAACAATTCGTTAGATTAATTTGTTATGATCTATGGATAATAAAATAATTGATAAGGAATATGTAAGTTATGTAGTTGCTTAAACCATTGATATTATTGAGTATTTATAATCAATGCTTAAACGAATGTATTTTCTCATACTTAAAGTTCAACAATAAAGTTATAGTGGTTTAAGAATATATTTTTTTTTCAAATAGTCAGGAAAATATGTTCATTAAACATATAATAAAAATGTATTGATTAGTTATAAAAAATATAACACCTACTAACTTACTAATGTGTTAAGTAGATTGTGTTATCTAATCGAAATTTTTAAAAAAGCGATTGTATATTAATACATAAATGCCATAATATTATATTTTGTTATGATTTTAATAATCGGATAGATATTGGCTATGGTAATTACTAATTTATAAATGCATCTCATAAGTTATAAATACGAATCAATACTTAATCAAGATAAATTAAATGTAAGTACACAAAATCGCACGATGTGGATATAATTGCATATAGTCAGGTATGACAAAAAATAGTATACCTATTATTTTTAAAGAAGCTCTTATGGTTCAAAAAATAAGAGTTGACTTTTTACGGAACAATGAAACATAAAAAAATATATATATTAAATAATAACATCACAATTCTTGATCAAGTATTATTATTCATTTTTATTTCTTTATATTCTGAGTAGAGCAATACATGTATTGATTCTATAATGATATGTTTTATTTTTGCATTTGTACAAAAAGTCTGTATACTTCATACGTACACGTTTTTTTTTCTATACAAATAATTCTTCAATATTTAACTTTTCCGTGGTCCTCTCTTCTTTGTGGTTTTATACAGTATTTATATTATATTTTCAGATGATTTATTTATTTTAAAATATGCTTTTTTAGGACAATCAAAATAAAACGAAACAAAATTGTAATAATACCCAAAAACATGTTTAATATAATCAGATTTATATAGTATTAACCGTTTTATTATAATCTATATACACACTTACTTATAGTAATAAGTACATGTTTATAATGTTAAACAAATTAACAAACATTAATATTATAATTAGAGTGATGTGCATATTTTTAATAGATTGGTTCGATGAGAAATATTATGCAAAACGGTAGAACTTATTTCATATATATATATATAAGGTACCTAAATATATTATGTATCATGAACCATTAGGTATACAATTAATAGTAGTAATTTAGCATATTAATTTTAATTATATTATTTACTGAGTGTTATTATTATGTATTTTACCATTTCATTTTTACAACTTGTAACATGTCTTCGTCTTACCTATTACTTAGTTTAAAATACATAGTGATATGTTTTGATTATTTCACAGAGGAAATATTGAAATTGTTAAGAATAAAAACGTATTAAACATTTTACATGGAAGGTTCAGTACAGTTTAGATGAATTTGATATAAATTTTAAGCTACCTCTGAATAGAATAAATATAAAATAAAAATAAGTAGGTTTATATTTTTTTTTTAAATAGAAATGAAGAAATCAATATCTAGTTTGTATATTTTTTGTGCTAATTTTTATGATTATTGCGCTTTGTTAGAAGTCAATAGTTGTATTCAATTTTTTTAAGGAACGTGTATTTTTAATAGAATTAATGAAGTCGTTTGTGATGTAATTGTATGCTATTCTATGTTCATTAAGTACAACGCGAACATTTTAGTGGTTACTTATGTAATAAGTAAATAATTAATAATTATTAATATTATTGAACCATGTCAGTTGATTACATACTAGTTGTGTCGTATAATATTCCTCTGAGCTCTTGAAAACATGGCTGATATACGATTACACCAGCAGGAGTAGGAGGCCAACATATCAGCGAATCTGATGATGCATTACACCCGTTTGTCCAACGATCATCCCATTCGTACCAAGAACTGCATTTCAAAGCAGCCTAGAAATTATTAATAAATACAAACTATTATATTTCATATAAAGTTAATAATATATATATTTTTTTTAAGACGAAGTGTACAAATTTATTTCATGCAAGCATCTAAAAATTTTATAAAATCATTTAATTTTTGTATAATGGAAAATATCAAAATTCTTACTTCTTCGTTTGGTGACCAACTGTCATTGAGATAATCCATTTTGATTTTTCATGCTGACGTTAATTATGGATATTAAAAACAAATATTATCTTTGCGTATTCATTTTCTGAAAATAAAAACCATTTATTCGGTTAAATTAATTTTAATTTGTCAATGACATTACAATGTTTAAACCCGAATAATAATGGAAGGTATAAAGTATTTTTTTAAAAATGTATTATATATAAATCCAATTCGTACATTGAATACATACAATTTACCATAATGAGCACATTAAATATAAAACAAGCAAACCGTTTAATCAACAAAGATAATCTAAAATGACTTTATCGCGGCCCACCTGAAAAACTAAACTTACAGAATAGGCAGTGGATCCTTCTCATAAATCAACGTCATAAATATAATTTAGTTAACACTTATCCTTACATTTACAACACTAATTATTTCGTTATGAGCTTTTTGTCTGTATTTAATATGTGAATTATAATTATTTTAAAACTAACATAATTTAATTTCTAAGCTTTACCTCTATACTAACTATTTCTGATAATTGATGTAATATTTTAATTATAATTTTATTAAACCATAAATGCTAATATAAATGTATTAAGACAAATTACATTAAAATACAATATTATGTTATACATAATTTAATAATTATATTGAATAAACTTTAGTAATTAAAACTTTTAATTTCAGGAGTATTTTATTTAGTTTTGTATTATTATTCTATAAAATATTATTAAGATGTAAACTAAGGCATAAATAATTCATTCACTAACTAAATATTACATACAATGAGCTTGTTGGAAATATACCTATATAGTAATACGATCGTATAGGCTTTAGTTGTGCGTAAAACACGATGTGTGTCTCTGTCATACACAAATACATAGAAATAAATAATAATACTAGGTATAATTAATAATTTCGTAATAATTAACAACTAATAATTTTAATAATGATACAATACTTAATTATTGTACCGAGTTAGGGTATATGAAAATAAAACAACGAAAGAATTCGTATATACTCTACATTAAATTAAATTATGAGCTTGTTGACAACTTCAAAAGAAAGATATCACCAGATAATATAAATATATTACACCAAGTCGGTGATCAAAAGATGGAAATTCTATAGAAATAAAAGAGATCATAAAAATTCATCTTTATCAACAGACATGATAACCGTATAGAATAAGTAAAGAATTGTACAACATAACCTAACCTTATAAAACGAATTTAAAAAATCAAATACTACTTTTGAGAGTTTTAGTTATATTATATAGATCACAAAAATTTGATCTGATTAACGATTTATAGAAAATAGGATTTTTCTCATTAAAAAAAAAAAAAGAATTTGTTATTTTCCCAGAACATTCTTTACATGGGATAAAAACCAATGTTTTTAAAAACAAAGTCATTTAAAAAGTTGTACAAAAATAAAGTTTATTACGTAATTTTTATTAAATATATAAATGACAAAAATAATTAAGTTTAAGAGAACATTTAGTATTTCCTCCCAACAAACTATATCAGAAGATATCTATGTCAGTTTAATTTTAGATGTTTCTGGGGGTTATCAGTGATTGTGTAAGAGGAAACTCTACTAATTAGCAGATTTTTGATGATGGGTTTGCTATTAATTGGTTTTGATGAACTAAGTGGCAAAAACTAATTGGAACACTTGAATTAATATTAAGGTGAAAGTTTAAGAGAGCCCAATCTCTGGATGCTATAATACCAGGAATTGCCTATTTATACCAAAAACATTATTTGTATTCAATATAGATCTACATAAAAAAGATACATTAAAAATCATTCATACATCGAAATCATTTTGTGCCAAATTTACTTGCATATCAACTTTACTGTAATAACTATATGTTAATTAAAATAATTAAACATTTTATAAAGCTATTACATATAAACTGTAAAATATAAATTAAATATATAAATAAAATCCTTCAATCAAATATAATTAATGAACAATATAATTCAATTTTAAAAATTATAGTAATCATTTTTTTACTTTTATAACTATAGATTAATTCATGTATACATTTTTCAACTCTAATTTATTAATAGTAAACATTTATATGTTTCAATATGTGTATAATTACAATAATTGTATTCATCAAATAAATTAAAACGGTAGGGGCCTATATAATTAAAATTTAGATGATTTAGTTTAAACTAAATGTGTAAAGGAACGTTATAGTTTATAGTTGACTAAGACTAAGTAGAATCTAACAGTACATCACATAATATTTTATTTTCGCAAAATATTAACTGACATATAAGAAGTTAATTTTTCACACCATGTAGCAAGTGTAAACTTTCTAAATTAAATAATTTAGTCACTACTATACCTAGTGAGATTATAGAGCAAATATATGTATTCTTGTGCACGATTTGTAAAATATTTATGAACTTATATTATACAGTGATGAAATGTTAAGAACGACTTTATGGTCAAAATGGAACAAGAAATGACAAATTATTTAAGACCACTTGCACAAATTGTCAAATGTTGAAATAAAATGTAATGTGTGTTTGGTTAAGTTTGCTAGAAATCTTTTACGCAACAAGTTGTTTTTATGTAGTGGGATGGTAGTTATATATAACGATGATCACAAAAGCCTTTTTATAAATGAAATCTGTGTTTTACTAAAGCGTATTTGTACTAGAATAGTTTATTCGAATTTTGTGTGGTTCGATGTACGGTGTGTAAACCCTCGTCATCTGATTGCTTAGCGCTATAACACCTTTACATAAAATAAAATATAATAGGTAGTATTATTTTTGGGTCCAACATTGTTATTGTTTGAATGAATTCACGTATTGTGAAAAAAATAAATTATAATTTATTGATGATTTATGTCGACAAAAAAAAAAGTGGGAAAATGCTATTGACAAAAGTCAAAATATCATTGAAAATTGACATACGTTATACATAAACTACAAAAAAGTTTAAATAACGGTTATTATTAGTAATTAGTAATTATATTACAAATTTTTATATATATATACTTATAAATACCTTTAATTATTATTATTATTATACGTAGCAACGTATGTACACTTTATAGCATTTTATGGTCGAAATAACTAAAAGATACAATTTGCTAACATCTATCCACAAGGGTGGAGCACGTGGATGACAGCTATATTATATTATATATACTGATTTTACAATTATGTAATTGATTTTTTGTTTTTGTGGATTTATCATCAGCTTTTTTTGCTATGGTAAATATGCTTCGATTTTTTACTTTGGAAGTAATTGTTGATAGAAAATATGATCTAGTTGAGAATTTGGCAGGGAGGGAAGTCAAAATTCATTATTCACTGTATTTATTTAAGTAACCTGAAAAAATTAAGGAAAACGGAAATTTTTATTCTAAGCTAGTATTTGACAAAATTGATTTTTATTTCTGGAATAACTCGAAAACAAATACTCGTAAATACGAGACATTTACACAAAATGTCTATACTTGAACTTCATAAACTTTGCAAATTAATACAAATATGTTGAGCCTTTTGAAGCTATTAATAGACATGTTAATTTTTTTTCACAATTATTGCTGATAAAAAAATCTTTTGTTTGGTAAAAATACTTGAAAATTTATTACGTGTTTCATCATAATGTTCATTTATTAATTAAAAAAAATATTAAAAATATTTAGTCATAGAATTTTTATAAGCCTCTAAGTTATACGAAATTTATAAAACCATGAAAACTGTCAAAATACTTTTAACTAGGGAATCTTAATCTCATAAATTTTTTTCTTTTAATATCTTATATTTGAAAACTTAATGCAAGGCTAATTTGTAAGTAATTGATAATATTGAAACCAAAAAATTTAAAAATATAAACACATACATTTTTCTTATAGAAATTAATTTTAAAGTTGAAGGAAATTAATAACGATTAATAACGATGGTTAGGTATTATATATACATAGGTATATATTATAATCAAAAAACAATATTAACGGAAACTTAAAACATATAAGTGTATTATGTAATTTAGCCTAAACAATGACATTTTCAAAATATTTAGATCCAAAGAAAACTGTGAACGTGTACAACCCTGGAATAGATATTTTTGTTTTTAAATATCAAATTTAACATGACTTTTAAAAAAATGATACTCAGTTTTCTTAGTCCTATAAAATGTCAAAAAATAATTTTGGAACACACATAACAACACCAGTTTTACATGTAAATACGAAATATCTATAATACCCGCAATGTTTTTAATTAAGTGTATATATTGGTATACTTTATAGTATTATATAAGTTTCATACGACTAAGACGATATTCATATAAAATACAAATAATATTGTGTTTCAGGATTTTTTTTTTTTTTGTTTAAAATGAGAAAAATTGTATGCTTAACCTGGAATAGGGTACAACACGCACATTCTACATAGTTTATCATAGTATTATATCATACATAGTTGGTAGTCGATAGATGTATTAAGTTTATGAAGTAAATAATCACTGATTACGGGGGGAAAATACATACATGATTCATATTACATCCTAATTACAAAGAATTTAAGTAATTGACATATTAACTAATGGCCGTTTCTGTCAATGTTAATGTAAGATCAATTAAAAAAAAAAGAAAAAAAGAATTTAAGTACCTAGTATAAAGTCATTAGTCATACAAACTTTTAATATTAGTTAGCTAAATGTTTCTTAAACGTCTAAACCTTCGATATATAAAAATCACTATTATTACGTAAAAGTTATATTTTACTGATATACAAATTTATACAGCCCTTCTATACCAATCAATGTTAAGCTATTAGAATCTTTAACTATAATTATTATACTTAATCATGAATTTAACATCATATGGTGGTTGATGAAGAGTAACAATGCATAATATATAATAAGCATTGAACTGTCATAGTGAGTGTTTAAGAAAATAAAGATATGTATTCACAAACATATAGAATATAATATATTTAATTAACTTGGCGAAGAAGCCACGAGAGTGGTAGAGAATTTCACCAAGGAAGGAGGTGTAAAGGTTAGGAAACGGTATATTGTACTAGATCACATATGAAGCTAATCATGAGTTAAGTACGATCCCGTCATATTCCAAAATGGGGCAGACAAAGGAAAAGTAAAGACTAATGTTAGCGGTTGGATGTCAGCAGGATAAGAATATATTGGTATTACGTTAAACGAAGCCCAGTACATTCAGGTTTCTACCCACAGTGATATTAATATTATGATTAAAAGGATGAGTCAGATACGACGAGATCCTTGACTCAGTATAGACGCTCGAGTGTATAGTCAATATGCATTAATGGGAAACGGAATAGAGAAGAGGCGATGAACAACTCACGCAAAAAGACATTACGTGACATTTCTCAAGATCTGTCTGCAGAAAAAGACAGCCAATTGGGAAGTAGATTTTCATGTATATTTTAATATCAACTGAAAATAAAATTACTATAGAATTAAAAATATAACTACTAAGAGAATAAATTGTTGAGAAGCGCATTATAAAGAAGAAAGAACTTAAAAGTCCATTTGAGGTACGTCGGAGACTATGACAGAGAGATTGGAAGCCGTTGAAGAATGTTTAATCTTAGTTTTTGTGTGTTTATAAATATAATAAAATAATGTGTATTGTATATGAATGTTTAATTATAAGCAATAACTAAAAATGAAATAATTAAATATCACGAAACTGAATATTTAAAGAAAAACTAATTTTAATTGATACTCAAGTAAATTATATACTTAGTGTTTCGTATAGTTTGTTGTAAATTAATTATTATAATATTTTCTATGAATAAAGAAAGAAACAATAATTACGGTATTCCATGTTTATAATATTTTTATAATTTATATCTTTACAACAATTTTATTTAATTGTATTTAATTTTTTAATTTTTTTTTTTTTTTTTTGGAAGGGGGAGGTTAACATTTTATACTGGTATAATAGTATATTAAATTATTATATTATTGTTATTAAGTAGCTCACAAGCTATAATTCAATACGAACATGCTGTGTAATTGTGTAAAATAGCTTAAAATGAATCTAAATAATTTGAGCATTAATTTTGTATACAAATCACAATATTCGTAACGTTGGAAAGATTCAATCTTATCCAAATAATATATTTATTTTTGATTACTACAAAATAATTAAAATTGTTCATTTTTGTTTAAATATTCAATTACTTCAACATTTTAAATTTAAATAATTAAAATTACTATAAAAAAATATTATGCATAGGTATGCATGTTTAATATTTTTAAATTACTATGAGAGAACCTTTTGAAGAATGTTTTATTTCATTTTTAAGCCTTAAAAAATTACTGTTTAAAATGTAAATTCCGAACTTTAACAGTACTTAAATTCTACAAATTGTTATGATTTTAACTTCATACAAAAATATTAAAACAAAAAACTGCATCAAGATATTTTTTTATATTTATTAATTGCTAAAAAATAGCTTATGGTTAATTTTGGATTTAATTTTCATGTCGTTATTCATTTTGTAAAAAAGATTAGATAGTAGTATAATCATAAAATAATATAATTTATACCCACGTTAACAAAATTCAAAATATGTCATCAAAATAAACTGATTAATATTCATGCATTTTTTTTTGTGATCATACTACGTTTAAAAAAAAAATAATATATTTTTATTTTTATCATTTTTAGTTGAACTAATAAGTTAATTCACTAAATTGTATTGATCTATTATTTCATACATATTATATTTAAATGACGTTATAATACATTTTAAATTATAAAATACTGTTAAAAGTAAAATGAATAGCATATACGATTTTATAAGTATTATAAGTTATAATAACACATCGTTCCACTCTAAGCATTGTTTGAATACATTTAATATTCATATTTCCCAACGTGTATTTTTATGGATAGGTATATTATTTTACATGTTATAATATATTTTGTTTTCAATGGAAAAATGCACAGCTTAAAATAAAAAATAAAATATTTCACTTTAAGGTTGAAGGGTTATGACTTGTAAGGTACTGAAACAATAATTCTTGAACAAAAGTAATATGCATAATTCATGTTTAAGTTTACATTGATATTGTAAATTTGTAAATGACGAAGGCACTAAATATGGATAGATTATTATCGTTTTTTATGTTTAATTATTCATAATACAATTTTACAGTTAAATTTGTTTTTATTTACGTGCCAAAAAATCAATTTTTAACGTCCAACCTTTTTACTTTTTTTTTTTGAAAAACGAATGGTAAACGTATCTATATTTTTTTCTAATAACAGATTTCCAATTTCATTATACTTACATTTTAGTATTTTATATGATATTGAAATATTTATTTGTATACTTTCTTTATATTTCCGTATATTCGTGCACTTTTAAGGCCAACTTCCTACTAGGGAAACGTGGTCTTGAAAAAAATTTGATTAATATTCGATTATTATAAATAACGTATACGTAGAAAAATGTTATCGTTTTATGTATCATAGACGTTCCTCACGATCGCAACGCAACTCGAAGGCAATATATTACAGGTGATTGAACTTTCCAATTGCCAAGCAATTAACAAGGTTGAATAATTATATACAATTATAAACCGAACTATTATAGTTCTACAAGTTTTTGAACACAAACTCCTACCACAAATATTACACTTTATATTTTTAAAATATTTAAAAAAATTAAAATTATAAAAAAAAATTTATTTATTTATTACAATAACATAGATGATACATTAATTATTTTTAATTAAGTATTGAAATAATAGAATAATTTTATGCATGAAGCTATTTAAAAAAAAATTATGATAATTAAAAATTGGTTTTATTACCTATAATTTATTATTATTGTTTTTTTTTTTTTGGTTTCAACTTTTGGGACAAATCATTATTAAAGATTTATTTTAAAAATAATATTAAACATAATTGTTTACTTCGATATTACAGATGTTTTCAACTAAACATATCAAATGTAAAGGTTGTTAAACTCTTGTTTCCTACCTTTTGCTATTTAGTTAGAGCAGTTTTCTCCTCCAGTAGTTTAATCACTCTGCGATCTCGTCGTGTTTAATATTTTAGTAACTAGCTTCGGTAATCGGTAGTATTAAACTGGGCGACCTTCATTATCATACTAATTCAAGTTCGCCATCCGTTGTCCTTTTGCGATGTATGTATTATATAACATTAATAACTATTATCAGTCGTGAAATAGTAAGTTGAAAGCTAATAGTGGAAAATGGAAATGTTTTTACTTTTTACTCACTATAGTTTATATTATTATACAAAACTTTAGTAATATTGCGTTCAAAATAGTTTTTAATTAAACAAAGAATGACAATTTATTTAACTACTGCGCATAAACAGCATTGCATTTACATACCTACACTTATATTATAATCATATAATTAGTTATATTTTTTATCTTAAGAATCAAATAATATTATAGTGGCGTATCAAAATTCCAGATCCCTTTGAAACTTGTCAAAATAGAAAATAATTCAAAAATCAAAATATTGATTGTTTCAATTGTATTTTTTTGACTTGTTACTTAAAATATATTTAGTGTTTAAATTTCTATACTGCAAAGGTTTATATAAATTTTTCCTTATTTTGGATTTTATAATATTTTTTTTTTCACTGGAATATACACAAGTATTTTTTATACTATGAAATTATTAGTTTTATAATTCTTGGATCCTCTCTCCATGATTAAATATTGTTAATAACACTGTGATATAATAATTTAATAAACCATAAAAAATTATATTAGCCATAATATTATGTAATAAAAATAAATTAAATGTTCAAATGTAATATAAATTTAATATTATGGAATACTCGTACAAATAATTTTATTATGTTAGTAATATAATATATCTATAATCTGTATATATATTAATGAAGTTCTATATCATTGAATTATTAAATATAAATAATTTCTAAGTATTGATTCAGTTTTTTTTTTATTATTATGAAATAAATTATTATGATCAAATAAACTGTTTGTGAGCACTAGAATAACTATTTACGAACTTTATACACAACGACTTATATTTTAAAGTTTTAATAATTCTCTATATTTTCTTAATACTTACATTATAATACGTTGGTTCATACTATTTAGAATAGAACAAAATATCAAAATACCGACTTATTTAACAATATTTTATCAGTTTTATTGATTTTATGATAGTATTTTTTTTATCTACGTGTATATTATGTACTATACTATAATTATTATATATACATGACATTGGTTTTATAACAAATTGTAATACTACTAAAGAGTTTTAGAAAGTTGTTATTTTAATCAAATTTAAAATAAAGTTTAAGTGTTTTTTTTTTTTTTTTTTTTTTTAATAATATGAACTACTTAGTACAACTCATATACAAATTATATAAAACAACTTATAACATTGAAAACTTTTCTACCATTCAAGTCAAATTTTTAACATATTGATTAATATTATTGTTTTTAAATAACTCCAAGGTTGTTGTAAACGGGTTCTGTAGTATTTTGATAATTAAATACATTTAAAAAGATTATCATATATTTTGTAGGTAGGTAGGTATTGGAATGTACCTATATGTAAACCATTAGCAGATGTGAAACATATCTAACAGTTTTATTATAATCTACAACGGGTGAGCTAAAAATAAAATAACTAATTCTAGAATAATTATAGGCAGAGCGTGAAGTATAATATATTCTGTTTGAGTTTAGAACTGTAATCGGAGGCGGAGAATTTTCGTCGGGTGGTGTGATCACCGCTACACTCGACTATCGCCCTATAATCTAGTATACTATCTGTATGCCTATATCGAGGATTCATTGTATTGCGTACAAGTCGACCATCGAATACGGTTAATAATGTTTGAAAAGGTGAAAATTGTAGCAATTTTAATTTACAATAATATTATTCTAAAAATTTAACACGCAGGTTCTAAGTTATACATTACTTTACAACAATAAATTTATATTATTTTTCACAAAGTACATGTTATGTTTTCTCAACTTATCGAACCTTATTTATGATTGATAAGAAGTTTATATTAAATTTTATGTTCAATGTAAAATGCAGTTGTATAATATAATTATTTTATTTAAAACAATATACTTGTATATAATTGTATAATAATATAATATAATATGTCGTGTAAAAACTAAGCTAACAAACCTATAATTGAATATTGGAATTTGAAAAATTATTACTGGATCGGTCGTAATGTCATATAATACAAATATATTTAATGCTACTCAATACAACTAAACTGAGTCGGAAATAATAGATATATAATTAAGTGTTTGATACATGTCTGATTCATAACTCACGTGATAACTAAATCACGAACGTGTCAAAAATATACGTTTAATAACATTAATTTTCATAAGTATAAATTAACACTTTTCAAGTTTTAGTATAGATTATTTGCATTACACGTGTAGTGTGTGTATACATTTTAGGTACATAATTTATTAATTTCTGATAGTTTTAAGTGTTGATAGTTCATAATAAAATTAAAATACTAAATAATTTTGTTAACAGGAAAATCAAATATAGTAGTGCGCATAAATTTCATTATTATTATTTTACTCACCACTCACATCATCAGTCGCATATTTAGATGACTTAACGATAAACAAGTAAATATTAGATTGATTTTCTGCAAGATGTTTATCATTTTAAATCGAAGTACTTATAATAACCACATAACGCATACTAAAGTTTCTGGTCTCGTTGTCGCGCTTAACATATCGTACATCAAATATCAATACAATTTAAAAAAAACATTGTTATGTCCGAAATTTGTAATGCATATACTTTTCATAATACACTCAACTCTATCGATCGTAAAACGCTGTTGTTATTTTAAAATATTCATCTGAATGATACAAAATACCTACTTGTCGTTAGTGCGATGCCATGTAATATATAGGTATCCGCGTTATCCGTTCTTCGTTTGTATGGAAATGGCTTGGCGATTGAAATTGATCCATATCAAAAAGGTCTCGCTTGTGCATATAGGTTTTAATTTAATTTTTTTTTTTCTTTTTATCACGGATATGATATAACGCGTGGAATACAAAATATTATCGAACACTAGTACGCATTATTTTGTATAATTTAGTCGTACGAGCGTAGAGAACGTCGATGATTGATAGTATACTAATTGTACGAAAACATAATGTTTCATTAGGATAGACATCCGCACACATAGACACATATAGAGCTGGTAATAGGTATATATAGCATGACCGCGATTTCGTCAATACCTATATACGTTCCGTCAAATATATTAACCGTAGACAACGAATCCGAGAACAATAACAATTTATTATGATGAACGCACGACGACTGCCGAGTATAGATGCGTTTCGTTAGACAATAATAATATAATATACTCAAAAGACTATAAATCTAATATTCAAATCATAACTGCGGTACCCGCTTTTAATAGAAACTCAAGGGACGAGTCTGTGGATTTAATATTTCGTGTAATTTCATACTCGGCATTTAGTCATTTTGTCGCGTATTCGTGTGCATTTTGTTTGTGATTAGTAATTCATTCTTTCATATAATATCGTCTTATTATTATTTCAGTAGTTGAAGCTTATGTTTAATGGAATGTGCAAATTCGTTTAATAAGTATATTACAAGTTTTGTAATTAATAAAAAAACATTCGTGTGATACGTCTTATTTTTAAACTGTTCACTTAAATAATATCATATTTACTGCAATTATGAAAATAATTTCAGCAAACAATTTGTTTCTTCAAACATATTTTATTTTTTTTTCAAAAAAATATGATATGACTTAAGTCTTAAAGTAATTATTAAAACTACATTAGGTCTTTGGAAAAATGTTTTGCTATTTATTCATCTAAAATACTCATTTTATTAATTTAGATAATAAGTGGCACCACTGGAACTCTTTTTTTAACAAGTAATTTTCTGTCTTATTTAATCATCAAATATTGTTATACCTACTGCATATTTTTCAATTAAGGAAATATAATAAACCTATGAAAGTATATTAAAAAGATAAATAATAATCCATTTTTTTTTTAACGACACTCCTATATTTTTAATTTTATGACTTAATGTTTTCATAGTTAGAATTTAATATTTTTATGAACGTTTTGATTAATAAATTTCGATCATTGGACCAATATAATTCATTTTATTTTATTTAAAGTTGAAATAAAGGTATAAAAACGCTGTACATTTTTCGATTAGAGATATCCCAGGAATTTTCACTGCATTTCTTTGCTCTTCCTGTCTTTACATTTTATATGAACAATCCATCCTTTTTACTTGGCTTTCTTATCTTAGTTATACCTCACTTTTATAATTTTTTGTTTTAATTATTCGCATTAACCTCCATCGTAATATTAACACGTAGAATTAATTCAATCGCAGTAAACGCTTGCTTGCTTATTTAATCTTTTAATAACAATCTATAACTCATCCAATTTCATAGTTTTAACATTTTTCGAATAACTGTCAAGTTTATTTATCATCAAAAGTGAAGTGATATTTATTTATATAAAAATGTAATTTGCTACTTTTACTTTTATAAATAATATTATTTATCATTAATTATATTAAAATGTATTGGTAGGTACTAGGTACCTACTTAATAATGTTTCAAAAAAATATTCCTCTTTAAAATTTGAAATTAAAAGTACCTTGAATATAAAAAAATAAGTTTAAATCTGAAAATAGTTTACGATAATTTAATTTTAATATTATAAATAGAATATTATACGTGTTTATATTTTTTTCTTTTAGGTAAGAAAAATGTACATAGGTACAAAGCTATCCATATTTAAGTTTAGATACACTCATTATTTTTTAAATATTACGAAAAAAATTGATAAAACAAAACTGTTTTCAATTTTTAATCATTATTATAATTTTTTTCATTGATAACATACATTTTCAATTTCCTATTCAGAAGCTGAATGTATTTTTTAGAGTATTTTTGATACATAAAAATCAAATTCCATAGGAGTAGCTTATTAGTTATAAATATTGTAAGTAAAGGTGAGCGTACGAATTGACCTACATTTAGTGTGGTTTCCCTGAACCGCACTATTCCACTCATCTGAACTGTAAATAATAATATATTAACTACACGTTTGAAATTCAATTTTTACGTAAAAAAATATTCTGAAAAATATTCAGCTTCGAAGTATAAAAATAAAAATATATGGTGTTAACCAAAAAAATTATTAACTTTCCAAAGAATTATACTAACAAGTTGTAAAAATATGTTTGTATGAATACTTTCAAAATTGTACTTTACAATGACATCAAAGTATGAAAATAATGTTTTCAAAAACTTAAAACTTTTTGAAATAATGAATAGAATTTAAATAGTTAAATACTCACAAAAAAGTGATTGAACACATGCTTACATGGAAAAAAATCCTATATTAAAATTTAATTTTAATTATTAATGAAACAGGTATATTGGCCCACACACTTAGACAATAAATTAGATAATTAATTTTATTATTTTTTTTGACAAATTAATTTAGTTGATTATTTTGATTTATGTTTGATACTTAAATGTGTTATATTATACTGTACGCAAAAATAGTAATTTATGCAAAGACTAAAACTAAGATTCTTATAACATATACTACTACTTTATATACCTAAATAATTGTAAAATTATATATATTATACTTACATCATTAAACTAAATTAGCAGGTTTAATTATGAAACTATTTATAACACGTCAACTATATAATATTATAATTTGTGATAATAACTTAATTAAAATAAATTATTTTTATTATCGTAAGCATTAAAATTATGAATTGAAATGTATATAATATATATATAATGTATATCCTTCCTGTATGATAATAATTATCGTATAAACTTTAAACTGAGATATGGTTACGTCAGGATTCGTGAATAAATAAGTACTCAAATTCTGTAGATACAACTACCATAGGTATTCTAAAATAACATTAAAATCCATATGAAACATTGATACATAACTATATAAGTCACAGAAAGCCGAAAGGCTAAAAGTTTATTGAATTCAATGAGTGAATTCTAAAATGCATATTGTGATTGTATGTTATAAATTTACGATAGTTTTATTTCACATTTTTTATAAATATCTGAATCACCCCCCCCTTAAAAAAATCATTGATAATACTACTATTACATAAGTCATAGAAAGGTTAAAAGTGTATTGAATCAATGAGTGAATTTCAAAATGCATATTATGACAATATGTTATAAATTTACAATAGTTTTATTTTACATTTTTTTTAAATATTTGAATCTCTTTCCCCCTAAAAAAATTCATTTATAATTTTACATTCACGAATGACATTAAAAGACCAGTCACACGTTTTGTCTGGTAATGAAATATGAATTCATAACATCATGAGAAATAATGATAAGTATCACGTTGGCATGATACCATAGAATCATGGTTTTTATCACACTCTTATATTGTTCAAATATTTAAAATAATAATACATGTTATTAAAAAAACTGAAATTTATAGTTTAAAATTACATTTGAATATAGTAACACTTTTGAAAGTCCTGAACCATATATTTTACTTTTAGCTTCTCAGGACTTGGTTTATGGTGTTAACTGTTAAGAAGACAAAAGTATCATTCTATTTAGTTTTGGAATCAACACTTTTTACAATAATAAAAACGGTGCAAAGGTTACACGTAACCACACATATATAATATGTTATTGATTAGAAACTACGCTATAGTATAAAATAAATGTTTTTGTACAAATTGGAAAATTCCCATTATTTTTAAAGAAAATGATTAGAAACAGTAAAAACCTATTAGACCTAATATTCAGAAATTAAAGATTAATATCACTTAACTAGACAAACCATTCGATTAAATAGTATATATAATATCTCGTTTTTTATGAAACAAATTACTAAATAGGTATAATAATATAAATAAAAAAATCTTGAATGGATTGAATTGATTTTATATATCACATATACTCTTTGGTTCAATCTTTAATTTTTGGTAAATTAAATATGTGACGTATACAGTAATACTGCATTTACCTAGCGTTTATATAATATTACCATGTCTAACCAAATATAATATCGTTATACATCCAAATAATAGTTGCTATGAGAAAATGAATTTGGTCCTTACTCCTTTTGACAAAATGTGGAAAGTTTTTCAGTAACTCGATTGAAATGAAATAAACAGTAATCTCTTTTCAGATTTTGTATTAAATTCCATCAGAATTGTTAAAAAAAAAAAAAAAAATGTTTTATTGTGTTTCAAATTGAAAATATATAAATGCACAGTAAATGGGACGGAGCGTGGGTAAAAAGAAATAAGTCAAAAACATTACTTTTATGAAAAGAAAAAACAATCCACAGCATACAAAAGTTAAAATATAGTGTTAACTATTATTTATATATACATTTAGATCAGTATGCATATATAGTATGCAACATTTTTTGATCTAAGACACCCAAATACATTTGATTTGAAAATAATTCAACCCTACACTGTTTTAAATGGTTATTTATAAAAAGGTTTATTTAAAATTTTAAAAAAATTAATTTTTTAGAATTGTATGACTTATTCCTTTGGGAAAAATTTAATTTGACTTGTTTATTTTTATTTATGACTATAATATGTTAATATTTTTAATCTATGTTTATCTATAAATATTTTAGTTGGCTTAGGATTTTCTAATAAATGTAAAAAAAAAAAAAAAAAATAAAATTCTTATTGAGTTTATTTTCTTAATTGGCATTTATTAAATCATTAAGTGTTATAATTTTACAAATTGGTCAACTCATTAGTAACAACCAACAACTTTTTAATAACTTTTTTTTTAGTCAGTCTCATAATTTTTTTTTTTTTATTCAATAGTGTATTTTTCGAATATAACTAATAATTTATTAAATATAATATAAAGTATTAATAATAATCTGAAAAATATTAAATCTCAATTTTACTTAATCTCTTTTACCTGAACACAGTCCAATTTCAAAATAATTAAAATGAAATAGTGATTTATACCATCAAAACATAAGCAATTATTATTTTTAATTTATAATGTAAACAACTGTATTGCATTTGTATTCATATAATGTACAATGTATACACATGTAACATGTTCGGAATAATACGAATTCATATATTCTATTTTCAAAATTTTAAGATAGGTAGGTATATAAAATGCATATAGTTTAATATACCAACATAAGACACATTCATAATTTCAAGCCACGATTTAAGATTATTCTTTATGAATTAGATACAATTTTTAATACCACAAAATTAAAATAATATATAATTCAAAAATTAAATCCAAAAACTAATTAATTTAATGGATCTTGTATAATAGTAATAGTAACTACTTAAGTACCATGCGATTGTCAGAAACTTTATTTATGATGATAAATATCTTTGTAGTTATATCTAATGTTATTATAGTCACCCATAATAGTTCATAATATTTTTAAATGTGTTCTTGGTTTAACTGGAATTTATTTTTGGTCTTATATTTTGATGAAATATAAATAAGATACAAATATATTTTCAGCTACAGAATAGCTTAACTTTTGTGTGTAAAAATTAGGTGGAAATATTTATTGTGATAAACTATAAAAGACATTATATATTGAAAATAATTAACTAAAGTCAGTAGTCAATATATTTTTTAAAGCATAATGTGCAATTTCTCAAATCTCACAGAATATTTAAAAATTGGCATTTGTTAGACACAAACATTTACCAAATTATAAATTATTATGAATAACATCCATGCACTTTTAAGATTAAAATAAACATTTTATATTGTGGTCAATTCAGAATTTGTAACTCAATGCTCTTAAAAAGTACTAAATAAACAAACATGCATGTTTAAAATGATACAAATATATTTTTAAAAAATGCACTTATTAATTTTTAATTTTATTATTATTATTTTTTTTTTTTGAGCACAAATATTTTATAATATAATATAATACAATAAAACATGCAAATGCAACAATTTTCAAAATGTAGTGTTCTTTAAGGTTCAAAAATTAAAATCAATTACTTTAATCAAATTAAAAATATATTTTAGGATACCTACTTTAGTAAAATAGGTATAGCATCAACACTATATAATTTAATGAGCTTAGTAAGCAATGTACATCTGCTTTTAAATTCAGGTTATATATATATTTATTATTGAAAATATTTTATTGATTATTATTTTGTTTACATTTTTTTTTCATTAGTGGATTTTTAAAAATTTATATAGGTACCTAGTTATATTATGTATATGTTAAATATTGAATAAGCTAATAAACAATGTATTGATGTGTACTCCAAACGTACAACTCTATGCTTATGTAATTTCATTATTTGTTTTTTATAATTCAAATAATTTAAATAATGCAGTGGAATTTTACTTTAAAAATAATAATAATATTATAGTATATTTTCAAGGTTAAGGTTATTATTATGTCATCAATTATATCCTTTAAATATAATTCAGCGGATTTTTTTCATTATAAGCATAATTTTATTATTTAGATATTATTAAGTTTAAGTTCACCCAATTCTGATAAATATTAGATAACTAGTATTTAATTTATAATAATGAAATATTACAACATGTACCAACTTATATGTATGTGAAACCTGTTTTAAATATTATTACTTTATGTTATTAGTGTACTCGTGTAATAATTACAAATGATATTATCTATAAGCGATAATTTTTAATCATATTGATTAGATACGTTAACAATTGGTTTACATGATACCGATTTATAATGTGTAGATCTGAAGAAATAATTATTTTTTAAACCAAACTGGAATACAAAATTATGTTTTATTACTCAAAATATAATCACACTGTGATCTAAAAAACAATTTTAAGTGAGAGCTCGCCAGTTTACCAAAAATATCAAAATTTCGTTAAAAGTTTACAGGTGTTTGGAGTCGATACAGAATTACTTATTTTAGTTAATTTACTTGAATTTGTCTTAGATTAAAATATTAAAAGTCCACTTGAAAATTTACTTTTTAAGTTGTTATATGTTTGTGTAGTTATTATTTTAAATGAATATTTTTTAATGTATTATGTTTTAAAATGTTATTATTTTCAACAAGAAAATATAATTCTTGTACCTACTTATTGATTATAATTACATAATAAAAAGTACATGAACGAGTCAAGAAGTTTCTACAATTCGTTAACTTTTGTGATTAGATTGTTACTTTGTATATTATAATTTGTATAAACAAATATAACTTCTTACACTTAAATATTATAAAATTAAAATTATTTTAATTATAATATTATATATTATACTGTTTATTAGTAAATTTATATAACTATCCTATTGTGTTTTAAGTGTACAAGAAAGGAAAAAATTATAAAACGAAATTAATTTTGAATTCAACTATTGTAATTATTAATATGTATTATATTTTTTATAGGACAAAAATAATTTATTTATAAAGAAAATGCAACACTTATCAAATTCGCTTATTATTGTGTTTTGTTTTCCACAAATGATAAATAATTTAATAATAATATGTATATTATACATAAAACAGAGAATACAGTTTGTACTCATATTAAACGATCGCGACTGGCAATAATAAAAAAAATGTTAGTGTTCGGATGTTCGTCGGTGTACGCGTATAATATAAAGTAGGCACAACTAATACTGTATAAATCGCCTACGATAATTTACCCCTAAAAGTCCATAAGAAACACTGTGTTTCCGACCCTTTCATTTAATTCGCTAATGCCATATAATATATTATTATAATACCAGCACCTACCTACTCGTGCAATACGATTTGTTACACGAGCTGATTTGTGTATATGTACGATCGTTCCCAGTGTATCAGAATAAATAATATAGAACATGATACATAGACTGCAGTCTTGTATTTATCTACAGTAAAAGCTTTTTTTATTTCTATTTAATATTTCTAAAATATGATTTTGTAAAGTTATTATCATATTATAGGTAATATTTTAGAGAGGTCCTCAATTAAAATAGAAATTATTATATTTCGGTTTCTCATTTCTAAACAATAAATTAAGCGATAGCCAGCATATGTAGTCGATTTGATATTTATTTTTTTTTTTTTACCGGAAGATTGGTTTAAACCAAACGATTTATCTATTAAAATATTTTCCTGCTGTTTGGCAAAATATTCTTGAGCTTTTCGTAGAAAGTAACTGCCGTGTCTTTCATTATTATTCTGAATAATCTCGTTCGGGTTGTTCCTCTTGATCGTGTTTCCTTTACCATTCTGCTAGTTATTAAGTTATGTGATTCGTCATCATATCTCAGCGTGTTCTTGAAAATGTATTTAACTCCTTTTATTTAAAGTTTCTATTAATATTCGGTTTTCTTCTATTCCGTTTAAGAAGTTCTCATTTGTTTTACGTTTCAATTACACTTATTATTAATTGTATCTTTCTCCTACACTGCGTTTCCAGGACCTCCAACGCATTATTTTATATTCTTTATATTGATATACAGTTCATATTCTTAAATATTATAAAAGTTGAACTATCATTAATTTTCATCAAGTTTATTAAAAAAGTGATGCATAATTTTTAAAGTTTCAAGCCAGGTGTGTATATAGAGCTGAATATCAACACAATACATGGTTTAACACTTTGGATGTATTATATGCAATGTAAATACGTGACAAACTAGATCGTCTTCATATCACATTGTCATTGTAGTGTAACGCCGGTGAGATATTAGTAAAATATCATGTGTATTTGTTTTTATAATCAGATTCGGGTTTTCACTGAACGAAAGCTGTAACACCGTAACTACTAAAAAACTTAGAATGTTCAGTTAGATGGTAGTTTATCTGACGAAAATCAACAATAGCCTTTAATATTAATACTGTGTTAAGTCAATATTTTTACGTTTAAA
>VUJU01002810.1:0-29448 GCA_009835225.1 Aphis craccivora
AAAATTTTTTGTGTTCATAACTAAGGATTAAAATTATAACACTAAGTTTTCCATAAGTTTTCCTTCAAGTATCTATAGAGAAAACTAATAACATCATTATAGAAAAATTGTATGTGCGTTTGAATTTTAAATTTTTACAAAATAGCGTAACGACAACTATTTATCCCAAACGATTTTAAATATTTGTTATTATTCAAAAAGTATAAGTCGTAGATACTTGAAAATTTTACTAGTTATTAAGATTTGCGTTTTCTTTACATGATTTAATTTTTAAAATATTTTGAATTTTTTTGAGCTATTTATGGAGAACTGAAATTTTCAATTGTTCTAAAAAAATATTTTTGAAGTGTCGATAAAATTTTTTTGGGCTTATCATAATACTTGAAAATGTAATACAAAGTTCCTCATAAGATATTCCTATAGTGATTAATAAATTATAAGAATAAATAGGCACAATTTTTTTTTATTGACGAAAATTCGTTAAAAGCATGAATATTTGCAAATTATTTTGTAGGTATAATTCATAAAAATTTTTGTATAAGTAGCTAAGAGTTGAAAATTTAATACAAGATTTTTCATAAGTTTAGCTTACAATAATTATAAAATAACTTAAATTTTGACGTATTCAGGCCATTAAAACATAAACCACCTTTTTCACCAACCACTGAAAATTATTTCCTATAGGCTGACAAATCATCTCCGTTCAGAATCGTTTTTCGTATACAATGATAATTATCATTGGATTCAAATTAAACCCTCCTATAATATAAAATAGTGATCCACACGGCACCTAATGTAAGCAGAGCGGTACCCACTTACCCACTTTTTTATAATTTACTTGTTCAGTTGTAAAGTTGACTGTTATGAATTGTAAACTAATTGTTTAAACTTATTATTAATTATTTTATTCCTATAATGATAAGAAATTGTAGACTTATAATTACATAAAGTATAGAAATTATCGAGATAAGTAAATTATCATGTATATACATTTCAATAATTGCCTGAAAATAATTTGTAACTATATACATGCTTGCAAAAATTTATTCAGAAATATTTTATTGTAGTCACTGGTATTTCTTTTGCGCTTGAAAGGGTTATTAAAAAAATTACCTTTTAAACATGAATCATATTTTTAAATTTAGTGTATGAATCTATTTGGACTTCCGTTTTATTAGAAAATACTTGTTTACTTCTAAAAAGTGTAAATAATTAAAAATATATTATTGAACCATGACCAAAAGTTTATGCTTGCGAATGCTTTTTACCAATATACCTAAGAATCCAAAAAAAATTATGCAGAGTTTATAGGAATTTTAAACTACCAATAAATTATTTATATATTTATAACTATAAAGAAAGCAATTATGTTTAATTTCTCTTTTGCTAGAACTGTAAATGTGCATTATTATAAAGTTATATAACTTATAAGTATATAATATACAAAACGCATATTAATTTTAACCTATTGTATATTTTGTTATTTTAGTAGAAGATTGAATCTGTATTTCGATTTAAAATTTTATGACTACACAATCACGTATTCACGTGGCTTAGTCTTTCGTGTCACAGACCCCGTATTTAATGCAATTTGATATTTATTTATCATATTAATATAACCTCTTTTTAATTTTTAAATATTCTAATCATTTTAATTTTTACGTCTCTCATGAAAATTATAGCGCAAGTAAAGATAACTAAAAGTCTAACACATTTAGAACCTACGGCCTATTTTATGTGCATGTATTATATTAATTATTAAATATATTTATACATATTAGTATAAAAATAAAGATATGTAATAGATATAAATAGTAAGTTTTATGAACAAGAAGTTTACTTAATTATACATATAAATTATAAATATAAAGATATTAAGTTTTATAAAGGAAGTTTACTTAAGTAATTTTAACTTACAAATATGCTTTAGAATTTTTTTAAATACAAAAATGATGTTCCGATTTGCTCAAATTACTTATACAAAAAAATATACTATGTGGGTATACCATAAAAAGGAATTGCACATTTAAAGATATTGCTTTTATTTTTAGGATCAAAGAAAAACAACACTTACGACATTGACAGTTTGTTGATGTTTCAATTTTCAATTTTCTACTTATTACATTGCCATGGATACGATCAATATTATATTATAAATATTATAGGAAGGGCTGTTTTAAAAAGAAAAGCTCTGTTTTTAGGGTCTTCCCAGCAATTATTTGAATTTTTCTCGCTGTAAAAACCATCCTTGGACTTCAACAAACATTAAAAAAAAATAATTGGCCAAATTGGTCCAGGTGTTGTTGAGTTATGCACTTACCAAAACATTTTGTGATTCATTTTTATATTATAGATTATTATATTATAATATAAACACTCCGTAAAAATGTCCAGTATATATAATTAATTGCTTTTGAGTAATACTAATAAAAAACAAAATTTATTTTGTTAAGTTGGATTTGCGTCAATTCCCGTATTTTATTAATTTTTGTTTTTCTCGATTATAAAATGTATTTTTAAGAATTTTTTACTATCGACTCCACAATGTTTTGACCAGCTCTATTTTTTTTCTAAAAACCTTATCCATTTTTTGAAATTGAAGTATCTTTACTGCCTCAAAAATCTTTACAAACACATATACACACATAAAAAAAAACTTGAAAGTATATTCAACTCATTTTAGTTCTTCCAGAATCTAAAATGTTTTTATTATTATAATATCCTATATCCAGGAAATAATAAGTAGAAACTGAATTTACTAGCTAAACATTTTTTTTTTTAATGTTACATTGAAAATTACAATTATTATGAGTATGACATATTATGCCAATTATAGATAGATGTTTTGTGTTTTGTGAAATTAATTTTAGTAATATTATTGTAGATATACTTTTACAGCTATCCGGCCTTGTTAGAGAAAAATACAGTTTAATATGCACATAATGATGCAATCATAATATATAATAAATAATAATACGAAATACTAAAATTGTATTTATCATAATTTATAAGTATTTTCAGCTAAATTTTAATAAAACGGAACAATATTTTGTTGGAAAATAATATTGTTAGGATGTTAAGAATTAAAAAAACATTTTTCCTAGACTATAATATGTTTCTGAATCTGTATTGATTTAGAATAGGTTTGGATGGAAAAATATTAACTAGAAAATTTATGCATTGAGAAATTTAACTTGGCAAATATTGTTTTGTAATCGTATTTAATAAAATGTATTTTGCTGAAATAGTATTAGCTCAGAAACATATTTGACCGGAAAGCTTTTCTGGGAAAATGAGGTATTTGTTCGGAATCGTATGCCGTAACCATAATAATATAGGTACATTTCCAACTAAATATTTTCCATAAAAATAAGTTTCTAAACAATTATACGACTCTGACAAAAATTTGTACCGTATATTATTGTTCAAACAACTGAGTTTTCAACAGACTATTTTCCGAGTAAAATGTAAAGTTCTCAAGCGAATTCGTCTTCCAACATAATAATCATAATATATTTCAAACGGATTTCGATTCCAAAGTAATGTGATTCAGTGCAGTGGCGTACGCAGAATTCGTTTATTGTGGAAGGGGGTTACCAATTATATATGTATAAAAAATGTTATTAATGTAATATTCCATAAAAGAAATCATTATACATGTTTTATTTATGGGGGAATTAATCTCCCCACCCTTCGGTACCCCACTGATTCAATACAAATATTACAAATACAATTCCAATAATATGTGTCTCCAACGGGATATTTTGTAATAAAAACACGATTCTCAATGAATAATTTTCCATCTTTGTGTAATAAAATTTTTTTACCTATTTTTACCTGTATTTTTCTTATTTGTAAATTTTTATATTACAGCTAATCTATACATCATTAAATGGGTATCTGAAATAATTATCTAGTTTAGTAATATTTAAAATAATTTTGATAGCTATACATCTACGAGATATGACAAAAATGTAATAATTTAAAAAAAAATCTAGGTATTACATTTTTTGGTTTTTTTTTTATATTGATTTTTAAAGAATAATGCTTATCTATCTGTACGTATGAAATATGTACCTACATCAATATCTCACTTATTAAAATAAGACATATCGACTACGGCTGATTATGTGAGATTAATATTATTATAATGAATACAAAAACCACCGGTAACAAAATAAGAAAGAATGAAAATAATTTATTCAAATATGTCAATAATATAATATTTAATGTATTATTTAAATGTATTTTATTCTTAAAAAGTGGTTATAGCATACATAGTTTCCTGTCTCTGTACATTTTTAAATTGTATGAAAACATTCAATTTTACCTTAATGTAAGCTAATTATTTATAAATTATGATTTATGATAAATCTGAAACTTATATCTTATATGAGTGAATAAATAAATTATATTTCGTGGTTTCAACTGTTTCAAGTATGAATATGGAAAAGTTATTTATGTTTCATAAGCCTTTGTTTGTTTATTTTAATATTACATAACATTCGAATAATTCAAAGAATTAAGTATAGTCTAAATCAATACAATTAAGAACAACTAGTATACAGGGGAGGTGATGAGGTGAACTGAGGTAGTTGAGGTAGTTTTTTAGTTTATATACGACTGTTAAGAACAGTAGATCTATGATAATAGGTTTGAATGATATAAGGGCCACGGTTTTTTCAAATGTCTGAGTAAATAGTATTATTAATATATATACATTTTTAATATATTTTTTATGTTTTTACTTTTTTGAAAAACCACATACATTTTTAATTTCATATTCTAATGTAAAATATTTTGATACATAAAATTTGAAATTCGGATAAGCGGTATTTGAGTTATGAATTATGACTTAATAAGAAATTAAAGTTCAGGTGAGCTTAGTGGTGAGGTACTGGATTACCCTGTATAATGGTCGAAAACTACTCTACTCACCTAAACTTTAAATGATTATAACACTTATATGTTATAACTCATAAACTACTATAGTCTGAATTTTTGATTTTTGTTATCGAAATACTCAGATAAATATTCTGTTTCATATTATGAAATGAAAAAAGTGTGATGTCTTTTACAAAAAATAAAACTTAAAAAGTTAAAAGTAATATAACTATAAAAGTATAATTTTAAAGTAAATATTGTTTTAAGAAGTTATTTAAACAATTTTTTTAAAAAATATTAATACATTTTAAAACAATGAGATGTTCAATAAAAGAATTAACCATATAGGTAATACTTAGTAAATACTACTTAGTAACACTTTTTATTTATAGCATTTTCAAATTACTACCTATGTGAAAAAAGTTTCAACTACCTAGTGAAATAATTTATATGAGGTTTATATAATTTCTTAAACTATTGACATATTATTTATTTTATCATTTTGAAGTCGTGTAATTTTCAAAACATGTATGTATTGTTAATTACTTTTCGACAAATGTTTTTTTTATAAAATTTAGTATTTTAGTTTTTCACTGTTTTAGACAGTAAAATTTGTAATTTTAATAAGTAATATTATGTAAAATCACACAGGTACATACCTTATTGTTCAAAAAAGCTGAAAATGTTAAAATATAAATTTACTATATATGCAGTACAATATATTATAAAGATTATGGTATGTTTTTACTGTTGAAAATGCATTTATTTTTTTGGTTATATTATAATGTTCACTTTACTGATTAAATTTAATAGTCCAATTTACATATTTGAAATGTTGGTTCATTGAACATGTATTATTTGTACACAAACGTTTTGTTTGAAATATATTATATATGTAACTATGTATGTACCTACCTACTACCTATGAGGCTATGACGTAAGAAATTAAACATATTTAAACTATCTCAATTAATTATTTCGTATATTTACATATTTGAATTATCGTACATTTGTACAAGTACTTGAAGTACCTACCTATTATACCTGCAGCTTATACTGTTTTAATGTGTAATCTGCAATAACAATAATTGATACAAAACAAAGTTTCAGTACAATAGTAAGTAATAATAATAAATATCAGTTCATACTCGTACTAGGTATATATTATAAACTATAAATACGGCGAACACATACGTTTTTATATTTTTAAATAGGTATTACATAATTATATAATTTGCAAGTTTAAACTATTTATATTTTAATCAAACAATTTGAGTTTGCTAATTTTTATTCATATTACATCAATGGTGATTTTAGTGTATATTATTTTATATTCATATTTTATTAATTAATATTTTTATTTCATTATTTGTATTTATTATTTTTTACTTATAAATAACACGCAAATAAATTTTAAACGAATACACACAAATGCTGTATTTTAGTAATAGCATATTTTTTAAATAACATATGCATATTAAGTGTACTCGTATATGTGCATATGTTCATATATGTGATGTGTATATGATCATGAAAAGAATAATTTTTATACCTTATAAGTTCGATTAGTTTTTGACTATTTTATATAATTATAACAAGAATGGATATCTTATCAACAAAATAATTACCACTGTTTTTATAGCTTTTGTAAATCCATCGAGTACTCGAATCAATACGTAATATCTAATAAGTATGATAATATAAAGTTAACTCTCATAACATTCTGACATTTTTATTTATAATATAAATCGACGTGTGATCTTCGTTACATATACAGGCCATAGTTACAATCACTAATAATACCTATATACTTTATACTGTTATAGATCATACAATTCCCGATAAATAGCTATTTATCAAAACAAAATGTAAACAGTCAAACTATATAATAATTTCTATTTATGTTCAGTTGAATATGAATGTATTAAAAAAGTAAATATCTGTATTAAATACAATGGTACCTTTACAAATAGCAAGCAATTGTATGATGTATATAGTATATGTTATTAAGTTTTAAAATGTAGAATTGTAGCTGGTTTGTTTATTGTACAATAATATAATTAAGTAACTGAATCAATATACCGTGAAATATTTATGATTATAATATACCTATATCTTTTTTATTATTATTATTAGTTATTACCTATTTAATATCATAGGAACTTTTAATTATTTAATTAAGCTCGAATTATTTTTCAATATTTGTTCATCAATTATCAGTATTTTAAGGTTAAATTAATATCAATGTTATAATATATTGTTATTCCCTACTTGTCTTGGTTTTTATTTAATTTATTTCAACACTATCAATTGGTATTTAATAATTAAAGAAGTAACTAAGTAAGGGCTACAAAGATACATCTCCAGTAAAATTAATTTTTCTAGAAGACTGAAGAACAAAAAAACTATTTTTAGTTTTTTCATCAAATATTATATCAGATATTTCCATTTGCTTAATATCTCAGTATCTATTACTATCTAACGATAGGATAGTTCTGTTGTTGCAGCAATCGATGTGTTTTTATTTTTATAATATGAACTAAAAAAGAGATTTTGGCCAAAATATAAAAATGCTCATCAGTCATAACTGTCCTTCAATCTCCAAAAAGACAAAATATTCTATACTTTAAGATAAAATTTAAAACAACTATACCTTTGTAAGGTTTTATTCTATGTTGTTGTTGATAATTTTTATAAAACGAGATTGAATACTATTACAAAACCTATTAATTAGATTTTAGTATGGTAAAAATAAAGTGTAAGAAATTAGACTTTTACTTAGTGCCTAGATTTAATTTAGTTATTTTTAATTATTCGATGTTATCGGAACCTATAGGTATAATGAATAAAATATGCGCTTTTAAGATAGTTTTTCATTTAAGTCAATAAGGTTAGTCGAGAAACATAATTAAAATTGCATACGTAAACAACATTGTTATACAATATACTCATATTCTATATAATGTGCTCATAATAATAATATATTAAATAATTATTATTAATCAATATAAAATTTAATAGATTTATTATTCAATTTTTATGTAATTTTATTTTAAATTTAATTTCTTCTTTAGAACTAAACAAAGAATCATTTTAACTTACTCAATTTAAAAGAATATTCATCGTCAAAGCTAAAAATTGATTAAAAAAAAAAAAAAAAAACACATGATTTTATTACGGGAAATTACCACGAACAATGTCGAAATTGTTTAACCGTGCCCTCTTATGATTATAAAACTCGCAATTATTGTTATGATGTACTATTCAATTCAATTGGGATAGGCAACAATAAAATAACAATATTGATTACATTGATTTATTTGGTTGTATTATTAAATTGACTATAAGTGACCCAATAATAGTAACTTTTAAAATATTTTTTCAAATATTAAATTAATAAACTTGTCAATAATAATAATAAATTATTATTTAAATTTAATATACTTTAATCTATTTAACTACTTAAGTCTTAAAGCATATTTTTGTTAAGGTATTATTTTAAAATAATATTTACTTCAATTTTATTCAAGCATACAAAGACCTGTATAAAACAAATATATTGCTAAAAATAATACGAATAATCAATTAGCAAAGTCACTGTTAAAGATAAATGTAAAAAGTGAAAACAGAAGAAGCCCGGGAAAAGACCCATGTAGTCGTATCCAATAGCTGGGGAAAATGTTTCAACACAAGACAAGTGTACTAAAGATTATAATGATAAAGTTTGAAGCTTGGAAAGTAGAATTTAATATAATATACAACAGAAAAGCAATGGACTGTAGAGGTACAAGGGCCGTTCGACTTGCAAGAAATGTCACAACACATAATACATATATAAATGAATCAATACACACTACGGAGTATAGGATCGACGTATAAATAGGTTTATCATACGTATAACATCCAAAGATAAGTGATTGATATTAAATGATAATATGATGTCCAAATTGACCTATTTAATGTCTCAAATATCATCATTATTTGAGCATAAAATAAAATATTTTAATCGTATGTGTAATATAAGATAAAGATATTATAATATTATGTATTCATTTACATTATATATAGTATTTTATAAACACAATCGATGATTTAATTTTTCATAACGAGTGTAAACGGGAAACCTGTAATATACTAGTTAATCGATAACACTGTACTTGTACAAGTGTAATGCAAAATTAAAAATATTTAAATATAATATAATAATGGCCAGTTTTTATGGATTAAATCAATGAATTTTTTTCCGCAAAATTATGGTTTTTATATATTATATTATACAGATTCATGCAATTTATTTAAATGAAGAAAAATAAAACATTATGCAAGTATATTTTATGTGAATGAGTACCTACTCACTACTCGTATATATAATTTATTACTTACGTCATATTTATGAAATAAATTATATTTTAAAATATTAAAGGAATAAAAATATTTCATTATCCCATCCATAATAATGTTTATATTAAAAAACCTTACGTTTAACATAATAATATACTAATAGATACTATTATAGTAGTAACATTCACTCTATAAGAATACGATGAAGATAACAAACAAGTAAATTTTATCAGTTATAATAATATTCTAACTTCTTTACGTCTTATGCTCGTAAATATTGAACATTAAAAACAAATAATAGGCTTAATGTTATTATTATGCTTTGCGGTCTTATTTAAAATTTAAAATTATACCTAATAATTTATTATTGTTAGGCATATGAAATTTCTCGTTTGTGTTTAATTAGTGTAATTATTGTACATCATAAACCACCTTATCTGAAACAGTTGTATTATTATTATAGAATTAAATTTTTTTTTCATTAGAAAAATTTAATTAGGTACTATTAATAAAAACCGAACCATGTTTTTTTTTACGAGATGATTATAACTAAATATATTAAATATTTGTAAACGAAAATGAAAATGAAAAAGTATCTTTACATAGGACGTATCTATAGTCGTTTTTATATTTTATACAGCAAGTATTATTATTAATTTTCATTCTAAGCACTATAATAATAATTGGTAATAAATAATAATTATTAATTAATAAGTATAGTTGCTACTTTATAATACCTTAAATACCTATGCTATTATAGCTATTTAGTTTGTTCATCATATACTTAGATAATAAACGAATTGATTGGACACGCATTCACCAATGCATATGATGAATCATAATCACAGGTTAGATATATATATATATATATATATATAGTAAAACTTCGATTAACCGTCAGTCTCTGAACCACAGTTTTGACGGATAATTGAAAAGACGGTTAAGCGAGCAACAAACATTTTTTTAAACATACATACACATTATTTATTATTTTTTTAATAATTATGATAGGCATATTAGTATAATTAGTTACTATTACTTATTGATACATTATTATTATTATTTTTTAATTTATTAAAATGATTTATTATTTACAATTAGGTATACATACCTATATACTTAGATTTTACTGCAAAGTGCAAGTAGTTCGTGCAAGTGTGACCTGACGGTTAACCCAAAAAGACAGTTAATCGGGGGACGGATAATCGAGGTTCTACTGTACCTGTATATTTATTTATTATTATTTTTTTTTTTTTTGTGAAAGTGAGAGAATCAAAGTGTTTTCAAAAACTTGAAATAAGTAGAAGACAAAGGTACCTACATATGATCTGTATTATAAGTATATTGTATAATAATCCTGAATAACTTTATGTATTCATTATTAATAATATTATAATATTAATAAATACAGATACATAAAAGATTAAAAATAATGGACCTATAAAATTTAACGTAATCAAATATTTTTATTTTATAAGAATATTATTTATTAAATTCAAAAATGTTTGCAGAACTCCACTCCACTCTACTCTACTCTTCTATGCGGACTTTTAATCTGGAAAAATAATTATTCTCGTTTAATTGGCCGTCACTATATTCACAATCTCAATTGTTATGGTGTGGCTTTACGGATCGGTTCAAGATATAACGCTCGTTTTATAATAATCGATTAGGTAAAAACCTTGTTAGCACGTTATAAAGTTATTTTTTCAAGGAAAAATCTTAAAATAATTTTTTTTTACATGATTTTATTGTTAAATGTCCTAAAAACTATGTATTATAAAGTGATTATAAAATGAACATCGCGCTAACAGTTTCAAAAAATAATGCAAAGTGCATCGAAATCCCAGACAAAATTATTTACCTATATAGTTATTATTACCTATATATCTTAATAATTGTTATTTGCACTCTTTATTGTAATCTATTACGAGTACTTAAACTCTTATTTTACACTTTATACTATACCCAATATAACTAATAAGTGTCTCAGTACACCCTCCCATCAAGTCTAGGTTTTAATATTTATCATAATTATTATTATTTTAATTGCCTACAATATGAAGAGTATTGAAGGACTATCTATATACTTACTTATAATCTTATAATAGTCTGCAACATTTCGTGTGTTTATTAATTTAATTTATTTGTTAGGTAAATATGAACTAATTACAATAAATTGCTTAATTTATATATTGTTATAATTTATGATTATTTTTTTTTATCGGTAAACGTATATTACTATAATTTCTATAGTTATGCATATATTTAAAATAAATAAATGTAATCAAAGTAATAACTTATTAGATTTCTATAAAATTATGATCATACTAAAGATGTACTAATACCTATATAACGAATATCAAAATATAGTTTCAGCGGAGAAAATTAGGTACATTAAAAAATTGAGTTTTTGTTTGTGGTTACCTCGACCACCATATGTTTTTAAGTTGTGTAATTCAATCTTATCGTTTCGTAAATTGACTGTGTACAATATTTGAAACGAATCAATTGACATTCATTACCTAATAATATTGTGATTGTCACATCATTGCAGTCTGCAGATATTAATATATAAAAAAAAAATACAGTGTATCAGAAATGATTGCACAAATAAAACGGACTATTTAAATTTTAAACACTAAAATACAATATTAGTAAATTAGTTTTTAATTTTATATTATGATATTTTTAATTCGATTTTTACCATTCGTAATTTTTAGTTTTATTATCATTTATTTTATATTATTATTATACATAATATAATATCTATATACTATTAGGGATGATTCACCAAGCTTACTCGCCATAATTGTTTTCTTTAACTATGCTTAAAATTATTAAGATTTATTCCAATTATTAAGATTTCTATACCATTTAAGGAGTGTTTTGTGGCAATAAAAATAAAAACGTAATTGAAAACTAACTTTTATAAATATAATTTGTTAAGCAGATGATATTTTTGAACATGTTTATGAATCTGAATTTTTTTTTTGAATGAGTAGTTGCCGAGTTATTAAAATGTATAAAATAAATCTTTAAAAATAAATTTGTAAAAATATTAAACGGATGTAATTTTGAATAATGCATGAGATAAAAAGTATGTTAAATTATCTTTGGACAATTTTCACAAATTAAAAAATGTCAATAGAGATTAAAATGTTAAAATAGCACTTACTTATATCTTCCAAATAAATTATCGTAGCTTTATTATGAGTTATGACAAAGTCAAATAGGTAACTCAAAAATTATTTTCTCTTTCGATGTTTGATTTTACTTTGATATTTTCAAACAATCTCATTAGCAATTTATTGGGAAAAGGGTGACTAGCATATGGAAAAAAATAAGTTAATATCGTCACAGGATACTCCTTCAGCGTGGTTAATAAATCTAACTATCATAGTAAGTATTTTAAAACATGACCCTTTTTCCTTAAGGTAAAAGTATACTTTAACATATTAGAACTCAGATTTTGGATCGATTTATTATTAAATGAAAAAGGAAAACAAATTGGGCGAGCGTATAATAATTGGTGAATCAACCTGTATATAAATCTAATCGTATAGTAAAATATATTTTCACAATACAATTGATAGATTATGTCTATTGCTAATGTAATTTGCATAATATTGCAAAGTCCGCCTTCAGTATTGTATTTGATACACGAACAAACAAATTATATTATAATTAAGTTAATATTCAATTTCTAGAACCTATGTATAAGTATATAGCAGTTGGTAATGCGTATTCTAAACGGATTGTTTGAATGTTTGCCACATCCAGAAAAATTAATATCTAATTAATGCTATATGTATTGTGTAGAATATCGTATCATTAAAAAAATGTATTTTTTTCCTCATAGCATATTAAAAAAAATGATAAACAATGATTGGATGATTCTTGTAACAGTTAAAACTTAAAACACTCATTTATTAAAAAGTTTTAATATTTATTTACAAATGTTTTTAAGATATTATAAAACATTTTTCAAAAAGATATTTTTAAATTTTAATTAATTATCAATAAATAGATTTTTACTTTTTTGAATGACTTACATTTTTAATTTCATATTTCAAGATTGAATATTTTTTTAAGAATTTCAATTTTTTAAAAATTAAACTCTAACCAAGTAGTTTATTAATTAATTTATAATAATAACAAAGTATTTTAAGTTTAGATACGCGGGGTAATGTGATTTAGTGGAGGCGGTTACACATCGGTGCGGCACATTTATGAACACACACTGCAGTCATTGTACATATTGTTTTAGAAGCAACGGCATTGAGCCGAGGACTTGGGCCGATAGTAGAATGTGTAATAAATAATATATTTTGGACTTGAATTGTTTATTACCCACAGTAAAAATTGTCGGTCAGATGTATATCAAAACACCACACAAATTTTTTGGATATTGATTTTCGCTTCCGATTCCGATCTGCATAATATTATTTATTTAATGTTTTCAATACATATGTATAACATTGCTTAAACGAAAGGTAAAAACCCAGCTGCAGCAATGGCTGGATGACATGTGCGTGGAATACATCTATATTACGTGTACGGCTTACTTAATACTATATTAGGTATGTACTATAAACATTTGTCCGTCAAAATATTAGTGTGTGTAAAGTTTTTCCGATTACATTAAATTATTATAACACACACATATATTTCTACTAGACTTAGACCTAATGATTTTAAAACGAAGAGTACAATAAGTGCTTATTATTACATATTAGTACATATTATTGTTCAACTAAACGATAAATACCCGAAGTATCTATAACACCTATCTATTTAACGTAAGAAACTTATTATTTTAGAAAACACAAAAACAAAATATAACAAAATATTTTTTTACATACAAAACATTTTGCTTTAAAATAAGGAATAAGAAATGCAGATTACCATTTAAATAAAAAAAATAGTAAAAATAATAATAATTAAAAATAAAAAAATAGTAAAAAAATAATGTTACTTAAAAATCAATTTTTTTCAACTGATAACTTGATGGATAAAACTGTCCAGCTATAAATATCTTATTACAGCTATCATATTTTCTTATTAACTTAGAAACTTAGATAGTTTATTTAATAGTTAATGTAAATTTTTTTAGTTGATTTAAATATAATACACCAAGTTAAAATTAAAAATAATAAAATACTATAATATATAATTTAAATGTTATATTTTTCGATGAAATAATATAGCATATAGATAGGCACAACATACTCTTTATGTGATTCACGTGACCATGTACTGATTAAAAGAGTAGAAAGAATTAATACTTTTTTTCAAACCAAACTAAATTATTGTTTATTTGTAATAACTTTAAACTTAGCAAATTAAATTTATTATTTATTAACTACTTACTTCTAAGTTAATGATCGTATGTCCATTTATCTTAACTTTACTTATTAACCTATTTCTAAGTTAATTATTTTCATAAACTTCCTCACCTTTAAATAAATTAACTATCGGTATACAAGTAATGACACAACCGTATTAAACAATATTGCAAAAATTAAAGGGTGTATGAAAATGTTGTAATAATGACCATATTTTTAAAATGTTTACGATGGTTATTAGTAAGTTATCATTAATTATAATTAAAAAATATTGTACCTAATACCTTTGAATATTGTTATATTAGGTAAATGCAGTACGACTATGAGAAACATTTTTTTTACAGTTGGAACAAAGTAGGTGTTTATAACAGCAGATTTTTGAAAAAAATATATAATCTATTGATTATTCAGATTGAATATCTGTAATATAATTACAATTCAAGTTTTGAAGAGTGAAGTAGTTTTATGATAATATATAGGTTTTGTAGGTATACTCCGTCACTTTACCCCTTTTAAACTTAATTAAATAGTTTAACGTTATAATCTAAATTTAAAAAAATTATTGTGTTAATTAGTAAAAAAAAAGTGATATTTAACAAAAAAGTAGTTTAACATAACCGTAGGTATGTATAAAAGTTTTGACTGAAAAAATTTAAGCTAAGTTTTAGATTAATTGGATTGCCCTGTAAGGCTGTATATGTGTACATGGACTAATAATAGTGAATTTTACTTCGTTCTACCCACGATGTATATGCATATTGTCATCCTTACAGTTGCCAAGTAGTCAAAAATAGTTAATTTTTGTGTGTGTGTGTTTTTTTTTTAATATCACTTCTTGGTTGTGGCAAATGTTCAACGCCATATCAACAAATGTGCAACGATCATATTTCTCCAATAAAATATTTAAATAGTTAGACTTTGTCGTGTTAATAGTAACAATAATAATATAATGTGAATAGCAATATAGCATGGTATTATTATAGTGTTGTCCTTTATTGACTGATAAAATAATTTCTGCACCGACTATGACTTGTGTGTCACCCATCATATTAAACTGAATTGATGTATCACAACCATATAAATAAATATGGAATAACATTTGCGAATACTGAATACTCCCTGTGTAAAATTTATATGAAAATAATTATTATTTGTTAAGCTAACATTTTATTTTCTATGAGACATTATATTATTTACGTTATTGGCAAAACAGATTTTGTTGTTGTTGTTGATATATTCGCTTACAGGTTAGGTTTTATACAATATATTACGTATTTACGCATACATAAGTACGTATACCTAATATTAATAGTAATAATATTATTAATATTATTTATGTATTATACTTTTTATTTGTTTAATATATTTATGTAATGTTTCATTATTAAGTATTTGAAGTGAGACGTTTAATTAATTTATTTGTGTTAAAATGTTTTAGTAATATTTAAATATATATACAATATGACGCAATTAAAATAACTACTGCTATTTTTTGTATTTACTTATTTTATAACACCTAGGTACACAACAAAATTATCGTTTACACCATTGTTCAATGATTATGTTTAAATAATAGATAGTAGTGGAATTATTTTTACTTTCATATTGATAGAATATTACAACTACATAATAAATTCAAGGGCTATGAATTTAATACATTCGTTGAATGTTTTTGCACATATTTATGAGTTTAAACATAATATAATATTATACCTACGAGTAACGTAAATTTTTTGTTTATTTAAACATATCATATTATTTATTTATTTATTCAATATACGGGTATAAGCCCTTTTTACAAAGTAATAATAATTTAAGTACAGAGAAAAAACAGAAAAAATATAACATAGCAATTAAATAATTATTTATTTATTTATTATATACTTATATTGCTAAATCGGCAAAATGATGGCAATAAAATGTTATATTATTTCCCTTTGCTGATAAAAATTGTATTTTTATTATTTAATTATTAAGAAAAGTATTAGGTATTTAAGGTTTTTTTCAAAATGATTTGCATTTAATTTTTATTATCACATACAGACACACACACACACACACACACACACATATATATATATATATATATAATAAAGATATTAAAAAAGTCAATAACTAAATTTTTGTTGTCACAAATAATTAATAAATTATAATATATTGCATAGTTTTTTATTGTACATAAAGGTTGTGTTTTGATGTACTCGTATTTATGGTTTTAAATAGTATATAATGTTCAGGTATAAATTTATAATTAATTTGAAATGTATTTTGTCGAATTGTTTTACTTTTAGTTAAATATTATAGGTTTGGGGTAGGTACTTTAATATTTTTTAAAAACTTCTTAAAAATTGGTCTTAACAATTGTACCATATTTAAACTAATATTTGCATTATAGATGTTAATATGATATTATATATATATAGATATAGATACCAATCTATTTTACTTTGTAATTTTTAATTGTTAATGTTGTTTTGATATTTTGCATAATATATGCATTGCATATAATTTCTATACATGCTTATCTAATTATGAATTCATAGTAGGTATACAGAGTGATTATTTTAAGGCTAAGACACAGCACTTAATGCTTCTCTATCGAAATTATTTTAAATCTCGATAACTTCCCATGTCTAACATTTAAATCCGTTGGAAAATAGTCTTAATGATATAATTCAATGATATCATCATAGAATAGATTTTTATGTACTAACAATATTATCATGTCATATATTACGCAGTAAAAACCATGAAATTATACAACAAATATATAAAAAAAAAAAAATTTCACAGTTAGATCGTTATTCATTTATATTAATTCATCAATTAGTAACTTAACGCAAAACAAATATTTTTTTAATGAAATTTTTTTTAAACAAAATTATGAACAAGATATTTAAAATTAGGCAGTAAAAATAAATAACACTTTTTGATATTATTTTACCGAAAAACAATTATATAGGTAAGAAATAGACAAGATATGTTATTAGAATTTTCAACTCAGTGATATATTAGTTTATTTTATTGCACGTCAATATAGAATAATGAATACACATGAAATTTTTTTGAAAAATGTAAAAATATAAAAAAATAAAAAATATATTTAATTACATTCAAATTCACGCTCTTTATTAATAAAAACAATAATAGGTATAGTACTATAGTAGTATACCTATATATCTATGATGTATATTAATTTAGTTTTTCTGTTGATTTAATTTATTTTGGATGTTCAAATTGAGACTATATTTTTAGTAAAATTATTCTAATTGTTTCACACAGGAAAATAATCACCCTGTACCTAACAATAATATGTTTATGGATTATAGCATTATAGCTGCAGGTAGGTATATTCAGTAATGTTTTGCAGCTGCGCTAACTCATTATTATATCAGTAAGAAAAAAAAATTGTGGTACAATAATTATTTTGCTTAAAAATCCGCCCAGCAGTCTACATTTAGAAATGTTGACCTGCTGCTGTTGCTGGTACAGCAAAGGATCAAGGTCAGTTTGGGCGTGCCAAGCACGAGCAATATATACTTGCCCCCGTAACCGGATTTTCGTATTTTACTTCTAATACGACAAGAGCAATGCAACAATATAATATAAAACGGACGACTGGCGTACATGTGTATGTATTGTGTGTGTATAATGTGTGACCTTATGTCATTCCTAGACGATATAATATGCGGAATAGTTGCATCATAAATGCAACGGTGCAGCGCGTATAGATCCCCAATAATGCTATATGGTTTATAATGATAGGTATATTATTCTATTATATAAAGGGAAGGTAAGCTGGATTTGTGCGTTGCAGAAAGCACAGTGGTTGGATTCATGAGTAACTCTATTTCAAGCCGACGACGACGATCAGGATGTAAACCAAACGGCACATACATACTGCAACGTGTATACATACATGTATGCTATTATATTATACACAAAATATATAAGGCTAGGTTGTTCAATGTAGATATTATTAACAATTTTTTCCTTTTTACCCACGAGGACCTTTAGAAATTAATTTAAATAATATTTTATTTCCTTCTGGCTTCTGTAGTCAGAATCATAAATATTTCGTTAAAAATACATGGTGTCTCGTATATATAATAATGCACGTATAACTATTGAATGCCATATATTTTTATTAGCCATTTGCCAATGAAAATAATATTAATGTATTTATTATTAAATATTTGATAACAATATTTATGGTTTGTGAATTAGGAGATTTGAGAGAAAATATTTTAAACGATTATTATTTATTATACAGATACTCAAAGAAGATTGTTTAACATTGAAAAAAGCATAATAAATTTTTTCATCGACAGAACAAAGAATTGAGTAGTTTAATATCTTCAAAACAGTTCGTAAAATATAAAATATCCAGAAAAAAAGTCTTTCAAAAGTATAGAGATGCACAAGATGTTTTCACTAAGTGTGTAGAACAACGTGGCTTTTTAAAATTTTAAATTTATACAAATATAATATATGTAAATACATGTTTGAAATGTTAAATACCATATACTTTTAGATTTTATAATGATGTGTTTTATATTATACCTAATATAAATATTTTATACAAATAAATATATATATTTATGTCTGAAGGCACATATTTTCTAGTAAACGAAATGCTCCGAGTGTCAAATTTGAGTGTAATTCCCGATAAAACATTGGATCTACTTTGGTAGGTAAAACAAAAGTAAAAAGGTGTTTAAAATAATTAGGGAAAAAAGAATACGAACATATTTTCTTAAAATTGTAATATTATTATTAAAATTATTATTTGATAACCATGTTTATTAGGTTAACTAAAAATTAGAAGACCATCTTCACTCAGAATCGTTTTTTATTGAATACCATAATTACAAATTTAATATATTCATTATCTATACATCAGTCACATACTCAAGACGAAGTACACTCCTATCTACCGTACGGCAGAACAATTGGTTATTTTGTTGTTAAGATTTTTTTTTGAGATGGTATTTTGCTCTAATTTTAGTGAAAAATGGTATAAGTAAATTACAAATGTTGTATAATATTATATACAAAATTAAGCAGATTACATAATCTTACTCATATATTTAATTTATTGGGTACAAAATAGGTACAACATTAAAAAATTGGCATTAATAATTACTAAAATTATTTTTTGTGAAGTATATAATTCTATTTTTTTTTTTTTTGTGATTTTTGGTGCAAATTATGTACGCCAATTTTGTTATTTTAACTATAGTAAAAATTATAATAATATTAGTATGTATTTCAAAAATTTAAAGAGTAACCCGTGTGCAAGTATAATATTATCAAAAGTCATGTTTTAAACCCTCGAGTGCATCCGGTTATCGACTTCGTACCTCTTTAATAATCCAAGTGCGTTGGCAATGTCACACAAATACACAACCCATATCATACAAATTACAAATATGTAATACAAAACCTATTATATTATATGCTTTATTATCATTACGTGTAGGTAAGTACGTGTAACGTGTTGACGCGATATTAGTTTGAAAGTGAAATGATTTAGCCGTACAACACTTGGATATGGGCCATTGACGCTACTATATAGGTAGATAGTGGCTCTGTGGCTATTAATAAAACGATTAATAAATAAATCAATAACATTATGGTTATGATTTGCAACAGATACCTATGGATTTTTAATTATTGGTTCGACGTTTGATACCGATCGACATTTTACAATAATAATACATAATTCCACTCGCCTCTCCATTTATACGCGGCTGTATTCGTTTGGACGGTTTCATAACGAAATTGTTCGTGTCGAAGTGTTGTTAAGATTTAAAAAACCGTGTATTATGTAAGTTTGTATTATATGAGATTATAATACATTATTCTGAATTTAACATTGAAAATAATTAGATTTGATGTGGGTATACGTCATACGATATATATCTACTTATACTGCCAAGTTTCCAGTACCCATACCTACGTCCACATATATATGAGTATAGTATTATAATACATGCTTAAGTAGTACAGGGTGGTTCACTAAGCATACAAATCCTCTATTTTTTCTTTGATATAATGAATATTTTTTTCGAATTCTAATTTTTGTTATTTTCAAGTATACTAAAATTCCGTTTATTCAATTAAGTAATTACTAACATTTTGAAAAAATTAAAGAAATGACTTATGGCGATATAAATTTTTTTTTTTCGAATGAGAAATACCCTTTTTTATTGTATATTATTTAGCAGTTGATATATTTTTTTAAATGTTGATGTAAATTAAAATTTGAAAGAGTAGTTTTTCAGTTAAATGTTACTGCTATAATAGTCCTTTAAAATGGTTTTTTTTTCAAAAATATAAAATTAATATAATATTAGTTATTTGGAAAATTTTTTAATATTTTTAAAATGTTTGTATTTTGGTTTTAACTATTATCCTTAATAAATTTAATATTATAACGTTAAATAACTTGGAAATTATTTGTTTGCATTTCGATGTAGATAAATATATTACAATTTCTAAAAACATCATCTGTTAAATAATTTACAATAATACAATAACAAAGGGTAGTTATCATTTGAATTACAAAATTTGTTGTCTGTTCAGAACATTTTTTCAATAGCATACAAAAATCTAAGTAATTGGAAACATGGTATTTCAGTAGGTAAACATAAAAATTTTTAAAATGAGAAATTAATTCGGGATAGTCGAATTGCACTTATTACCTAAAAAGAAATGGTCGTGCAATTCGACAATTTGCAATTTGACTTGAAAAAAGGTAATGGTCGAACTGCACTTGTGTTCAAAAAAGGATTTCCATAAAAATATCATGCATCTGAAGGGGTAAAAAGTTTAGAAAATAATAATTAGATGCAGAATACTGATACAAGATCTTCAACTACACGGTACCAGAAAATATATAAATGATATTGAAAAATATTTTACTTTTACGCTCAAAAGCGAATTATTAATTAGCTAAAATTTTAATTGAAGTTTGTTATTAAGTTCATTACTACAAAAAAATGATCAAAATAATAATTAACAATAATTAAAACAATAAAACAATAATTATATTTGACGTTAAAAAAAAAAAAAATTAAAAAATTAAAAAAATATTTATAATATTATATTAACATGATGTATACATAGGCGCCCGCAGAAATTTTTCTAGAAGGGGCAATGTTAGGATTCGTTATATAATAAATAGTAATTTATCTTTAAACATTCAATTTAAAACATATTTTTGAAAAGCCAGGGGAGGGCAAATGCCCCAGCTTGCCCCCCTTCCGGGCGCTAATGGATGTATATTGTAAAAAACTATTATTTTTAACCAAGCCAATGATTAAAATCATTGTCACTTCTAAGCCTGTAAGTGGAAAAGGAAATGAGTGTTTTCTAAACGTTTAACCCTTTCAAATGCATGATATTTTTGTGGAAATACCTTTTTGAGCTCAAGTGCAGTTCGGCCATTATCATTTTTCAACTCAAGTGCAATTCGACTAAAATAATTGCAATTCGACCATACCCAATTAAATAAATACATTTTTCAAGTAGTAAAAAAATGGGGTAAGCATTTTTGCAGATAAATCATCCTGTATATAATCATGTTATATGCATGAGTGAGTATTTTTGTGATTATATGTATAGAATAAACTTGCTTTAATAGAAGATAAGATCGTTATAGGAGTACATACCATTTCTGTTCCTTAAAGGTAGTTTATAGAATGTAAAATACATTTAATTGTTCACAATCTAACAATCTTCAAAATATGCAATAATTTTACACTCGCGGTAAACAATTTATTTTAATTCAAGACATAAATTTAACACCAAACCAATATGAATTATAATAAAATATTATATTATAGTAATAAATTTATACAACATTTGTACATAAATCTTAATAAAATGATTTGAGGACGCCGCGCTACACACGCATAATAAATTTGGGTATAGTAGTTCCAATTTTGTGTAGTAGATAATATAAGCATTAATAATAGATTATGTGACCTATTACCATAGGTACTAAAAATTAAGATCATCAGTGTTTTACACTGTTTTAATTTTTAAGCGAGAAACGTAAAACACGAGATTATGTTATTATATACTTTATGGTTTGATAATAGGACAAATTAATATATTATTAATATACTACACAAAATCAGAACTATTGAACATAAATTAGCCGTGTATTGTACGTTTGTATGATGCGTGGACATAGGCGAGCGCAAGAATTTTGCACAAAGTATGCAGAATTATTTAAGTACGGGTTACTATTTACTTGTTCTACTACAATATATTAGGTATTATTATTATTATTGAGCAACGGGTTGCGTTCCCTCTGCAAACAAAATATAGTCTGTATATATGCCATATGGATATGGTACACAATAGATTAATAATTATGCACTATATAATGAATAATTGATTATCAATTAATTATCAGATTTTTAATTATTCGATAAACATTTTTCAATCAAAAATTTAAAGTAGGCACAAATGTTTGCAGGGTGTGCAGGTATTTCGAAAGAACGTTATATTTTTTTTTAGTTTTTACTTTTTAAATACATTTCCAAGTAAATTCTAAATATCGTTTTTGATACATTTATTTTTGGGAACTTATACTGTCACAGTGGGAACAATTTATACAACATTATTAAGATAGATAGGTAGGTACTTATATTTTAAAATCAACTAATAACAATATTTATTATTCATCGGCATACGTGTTTACCCGAGATTATCACTTCAATCACGATGGTTTTAATTAGTATAGGTATAGGTAATGATTAGGTATTATTATTTATTTACATTATTAATATTTAGTACATTATATCATTTTAAATTTAATTGAAAAGTCGAACTATATTGTATTCGTTTATACTGCATGTATCTATACTAAACGCAGGTTAAAATAGATATTAAATGTATTATTAACATTACATCATAATCTATTGATCTAAGTACAAATAATATTCTCTATACTTCTAGTAAAAACATTTTTAATTATAACTTATAAGATGTTGAATCAAATATATATATATCCCATAAAAAGCACCGAAGGAAATAAAATATCTTAAAAGATTAATAAAAATAAAATTATAATGCAATGTCGATTAAAGTGATTAAACACATATTTTTATCATAAAAAAAAAAAAAATAAGATAGATAACAATCAAGTTTGTGCGTGTACTATTAAGTTCATAATAATTAAGAAATATATAAATAATAAATTACACCTAAGATATTTAATGATGATGCTGTTTAAATGTCTATAATACGGGCTATATGTATAATTAATGTAAAACAAATCATTCAATTATAATTCTTTTTCAACTTAAAAGATGCGTTCAAATCAAATCAAATAATTACACTGCGTTTTTAAAATAATCTCGAATAAATGAATAACAATATTTGACATAAAAAAAATAATTGATATTATTGTTTGAAAAAAAAATAATAACTGTATTCCTACAGATTTTATTAACAGACTATTTGAATCCCAAATACGAAATACCCAGCAGGCTTTTCAATTCATAATTACGTGATGTAATTAATTATAAGTTTTATTGATTTATTATTAGCGGGTTGGAAATAATGCATTCGACCCAAATGTGAAAGTTTAGTATAAGGTCCTTGAAGTTTGATACATATACATATATATATATTACAGGTATGCACACTCACACGTGCAAATAAATTCTATAAGTTTCTCTCCAAGTCCGAGGGACGTCAAAACTGGACCCCAGCCTATTCGGTCAAGGTAGTCGCATATAATTATTACTATTTGGATCAAACGAATAGGTAAATATATGATTATTAAAAGATTGAAAGAATTCATGAAATATACGTACAGTATCTTTTGTGTGTAGTTTAATACGCTATATACTATTTATGCGTTGACGCCAAAATAGTATTACCTCCCTATATGCCTAAATCTGCGATACTTCTCGTTAAATTGCTCGTAACATCCTTAAGTACAATTTTAATTCAAGATTCAGTAGTATGTATAACACTAGTATTAGGTACTAGATTTGTACCAATATTAAATATGTTGATATTTACTTGTTGTTATTATTAAATATATAATACTATGTATATTTTTTTACAAAATGTATTTTAAACCATTTATATATATATTCATAGGTCTGAAAGTTTTAGTACTCCAATAACAGAATACGGGAAGAAATGCTACCAGAGGTTTCATAATACCGAGTCTAAAAGAAGATATAATACGTGATTTCATGTTGGTTAGTGGTTGGTCCTTAAAACCACGGGACTTCGATTAGTCAAATTATATGTGGTCTGAGGTTCTCCTAATTATGAGCCTCTTCACCATAGTGGTTGGAAGGACTACATAATTGTAGATAGTTTTAATAATAGTTAATGATGGTGACAAGTGAAGTAATAATTAAGAGATGTAGCCTTTTTTCGACCATTTAAAATGACAAGAAAATATTTTCTTCACTACATTGTGCAACTGTAGATGTTTTTTTTGTTGAGACAATCATTTTGACAAAACTTTGAGAGCATCTAGTTAATTAAAGATGGTTTGTTGTCGTATTCAGGTATTTAAATATTGTTATTAATTATAAGACTTTACAGTTTTAAAAGTTTTTTATAAGATTATTTGTACAATGTTTTGCTCAGTTCTACAAAATGTATTCTTAAACGAGTTAAAGATACATAAATTAGACATTATATTATATAGTGTAGGTAGGTACTATACCGTTATTACTCACAATATATATGTGCATTTTTGATAATCGGTGGTGACCGGTTAGAGGAATTGCATTCGAATGTGTAAAGGGGAGGGAAACCCACTGGGGCTCTCTTTTAAAAATAAATTTAGAAACAAGTTTTTAGCGTTTAAAATTTTAAGTAATTAAAACTTGCATGGGGCCCTGGATTATATAATTTTCATAAAGTTATTTAATGTTAATATAGTATTATAAATAACAGAGTAAAGTAATGTAGAAAATATTTACATTCTACATGTTTATAAACACGACGAAGGTGTATTGAATATTACATAAATACATAATATTATTCAGTATAGATACGAAAACAAGAGAAAAAATACGAAGAAGGAGCTGAGCTCCAGTCTGTCTGATGATATTTATTATTTTAATTTTAGAAACAAAAATAAACGATACGACGGATTTGGTGTTTTTGTTAAAATATTAGTGTAACCGGTTATGTGAGTTGTAACTTTTCACCTTAATAATAGTATATGAAATAATTTAAAGTTACTTATGTCATTCAATTTAACCATTGCTATTTAAGATTATGTAATGAAATGAGTCGTGACTTGTAGGTCCGGATACATGATTTTCGACATTAAGCTGTGAGCTTTTTAATATTTAATCATTTTAATCGGCATACATTTTTTAATCTGAACATATAAGTATATAAAATATAGACTTGCAGTTTATATGTAACTGATCAATTATATACATAGTGATAATGCAATATAATATATTATATATATTATATGTAACTTATTATCAAAAAATTACTTTTAAGAAGAAATAGACAGTATTTCTTATGATTAAATAATAATGAAAAAAAAAATTGAAATATTATGTTAACCGTATAAATTAATTTATTCAATAATATTATGTTTTAAAAGCCTAACAGCTCAATTACAATCTTTTGATAGTTAGTTATAAAGCTATTTAATGAGCTGGAAATTTGTTTAGATCACTATCACATTAATACTAATGGAAAGGATATAATATAAAACTAACTAATTTAGTTTTTCTTTTTCCTCATATCTATATTAATTAATGAAATTATTTTCAAGCTTAAAAGATGTTTACACAACGTAACAACTATAATGAAACATAAAAGATAAAGCGTTAAAATACGAAAATATTTATTTATTTTTAATTTTACTGAGAAAGCAAACAATATATTATAAATCTCAAATAAGCATATAATATAGATAATATCATGCCAGAAAAAAAAATAACATGAACAATTTTGAAAAAGAGCAACGACTGACGGTACTTAAAAGTTTAAACATCTAAACTTTAAAAAAAATAATAAAGGTATTTTATATAATATATATTTATTTATGATGTACCTATCCACATATATATCCCTAGATGCATACAGGAACTTTTCTGCCGGGGAAGGTCAAGCTTCAATATTTCTACCTATTTTACAATATAATATGAAAAATATTGCTGTCTCATTTCTGATTTTAATAAAATAGAGTGGAGCAAAATGCTGCATATTACACTTTAAGTCGGGTGCTTTTAATTAAATTATAGTTCTAATGATTTTAAAACTCCATACTGCTAAATGTAAGTTTTTTTTTAATATGATTTTCTGATTATTCAAAATATTTTACCTGAATCTACGTGTGATGTGTACTCTAGAAGCCTAGCTGCAGTGTTTAAAGACAAAATATGACAATGCAATATTTTCTTTCTTAGACCCTCATGAAACGTAGATAAACCATTGTGTATAAAAACATAAAAATGAGTGTGACATATTGATTTTACATTTTATTAGTATACGGGTATGACTCTATGCTCAAATTAACAAAAAAAATTAAACACATCGTGAATTTAAATAAATATTAAATTGTTTTAAGACAATATATAGATAAATCTATATATTATAAGCTATAGCCATAAAAATATTATTCTCTATAAATTTTGTGATCGATTTAATTCTAAGACATAAAAAATAAATAAATATTTTCCGTGAATGTATTTTGTCTATGTTGTGTGAGGACCATTGAGACAAAACCATCAGTAGCGCCGACACCTTTTTCATAATAAAATAAAAATAAAATGTAAATTTTTCTAATTAGATTGTAAACAAACAAAAATAATTCACTTTATTAATTTTTCATAATATATTCTCAGTCAAATTCAATGTACATAAAATGATAAAACCTTAAATAATAACGAATTTTTAATTAATTTTAAACATCACAAGATATAAGAGCTGAAGTTGCTGGGATGACTTATCAATGTTTATATTAACAACATACACAAACTACACATTTAATAGACTGCACATACACTGCACATACACTTATTTCCTGGATTAAAATTTCAAATATTTATAATTAATTAACCGTTCATTCTGTGGACTTTAGAGTACAGACACTTGAAAATTAATACCATAAATCATTTACGTCGCAATATCGAATACAAATTTGCAGAATGGATTTAAATTCACGGTAAAAAGGACGGTCCTCTTTTAAAAAATAATATTTTTTTATCGTCAAATAACACTCTTTAAGCTGTACGTTTCAGAAACCCTATAGGTATTTAAAAATATGGTGTTTGGTAAATAAAAAGTTGAACCTTGAACGTCTTCGTTTAGAGTATTTTTTTCATCGCATATAATATGATCTATAATTGAATTCAAATATCCATTTTAGTATATATTATAATACATTATTGAATTAGTACTTCAATGACAAGGTGCATTCGACTCTTACTACAGCAAGTCAGTAACCATATTTTTTAAAACTATCCAAGAAGCAGCAATTATTATATATTTATATGCAAGTTGTACTGTGTACCCCAAAATATCTTGGGCCTCAATTCGAAAGAAATGTTTATCACGGTGCACAATAGTATAATATTATGCATAGTAGTCACCTGTGAATCACTCTGTATACGAACCGGTTCTCGAGCAAAGCACCTAATGTTTGTTACGTGGTGTAGGTATATAAATAGAACGATATACAGGTAAGTCTACATGTATCAAACTGTTTGAGTGTACGTGTTGGTTCGCTTATTTTTTCATGTTAAAAATCGAAAATTAACTTCTATAGAAGTCAAGTGTAGGATGCAAACCGGTCTCGATCACTTGTCTTGTATGGTCAGTATACATTTATTTACATATTATATATATAATGGCGTGAGCCCCCCCCCCATCCAAATGTACTTTGGGGTGAGGGAGGGGTAACAAACTCCTGAAAATCCTAATCTCCTCCTCGCATTATATTAATATAATATTATACTGCACTCTACACTGCCACCGACGTAAAGATGTAAGGTATAAGAAATTATGATTAGGTAGTATAATAAAATATTCACACACAGTTTATAATTTGTATATTATGTATTTATGTACATATATAGGTAGTACTATAAGTATTAAGACACGGATTTAAATGCGAATTGCATTTTTCTATGAATGTTTTAATATATTGGATTCTAATTACAAAATGTGTACCAAAAAATAAAAAAAAAAGTGGAAAAGTGGGTACCGCTCTGCTGTACATCAGGTGCCGTGTGAATTACTATAATATATTATAGGAGTGTTAAATTTGAATCAATCCAATGATAGGTATCATTGTACACAAAAAACGATTCTAAACGAAGATAATTTGTCAGCCTAAGATATTATTTCGAATGGTTGGTGAAAAAGGTGGTTTATGTTTTAATAGCTTGAATACACCAGAATTTAAGTTCTTTTATAATTATTGAAAGCTTAACTTATGGAAAATCTTGTAATAAATTTTAAACTCTTATAGCTACTTATACAAAAAATTTTATGAATTATACATACAAAATAGTTTGTAAATATTCATGGTTTTGACGAATTTTTGTCAATATTTGAACTTCAAATGCTAATAAAAAAAAATTGTACTTATGTATTCATAAATTTTTTAATCATTGTAAGAATAACTTATGAGGAACTTTGTATTAATTTTTCAAGTATTTTGATTTGGTCAAAAAACTTTTATCGACACTTCAAAAAAAAAATTTCAGAAAAATTGAAAATTTCAGTCTATAAATGCTCAAAAAAACTCAAAATATTTTGAAAATTTAATCATGTAAAGAAAATGCCAATCTAAATAACTGGTGAAAATTTTCAAGTATCTACGACTTATACTTTTTGAATAATAACAAATATT